>CABFOW010001734.1:0-15332 GCA_902141385.1 Timema californicum
AAGAACTCGTGGTTCACACGTCCACGTGTGAACGGCCTGTGACCCTCCCAGGTCTCGTGCGCCCCCCCACGTTACAATATAAATAAAATATTACTTAAATACGTGAAACAAACTGAAAACAAAATTTCAACAGTTCTTTAGTTATTTTCACCAAACCAGCACTGTGTCAGTTCAACGCGGAGCCCAAGCTGTGTTATGCGCATGTGCAACATAAGATGGCTCAACATGAGGGATGAAAAAATGGCTTGGCCAGCAATCGGAAAAAACATAGCGTGGCATAGCTTAGCTTTCTGTGTGAACCAACACATTTAAATATAAGTTCCGCTATTTTTCTAAAGAGTTAACAGAGAAAATCTTAGCTTAATTTAGCTTAGCGTTCTGTGTATACTGGCTTTTTGCTGTTTTCTCCTGTTTACTTTACTCTCGGCTGCTCTTCCCCACTTTTTTTGTTGTATTTGTTATCGCGTCATCAGCACAGAGATAGTCGCACCCAGGGGAGTGGATTTCAATAGGGGAAACAGTGTTATTATCGTCTTTAATTTCCTATATTTAAAAATCTCAATTCGTGTGCATTTGTTATTTTTTTATAAGTTTCTTTAAAACTTTCATTTGTAATAATTATTTTAAGATATTGACTACCTATCAACACTTAAGTTCTTTCAGTTACAGTTTCGCACAATAATGCCTGCCAATAGCTATTAGTTTATCTCCCATATTCATGTTCTAGCCATACTACAATATATACTGAATCTAGAATGACTGCACTAACCAAGAAATCAAGGAAAGTGAAGTAATTGAACACAAATTTATATCAATATTTTTGTAGTCCTATATGTTCATTAAATTTAGTAAAAAGTTATTGTTTTCCATCTATTTAAAATTGTATACGGTTTAATTTTTTATTGGCATGTTTACCTTTAGGCAGTACGAGAAATAACAGTTTTAGTCCTTGAAAAGTCCTTAAATTTATGTTTCATATGTCTGTAAGAACCCTGTTCCAAAGGAAGTTTGACAAGGCTGTTGACGCGACCTGCGAAAAGTTGTCTTGGTGCTTGAACACTGCTAAGATTATTTTGTTAGCTGTCATTTCTTTTTAACCCTTGTTTATTCACTGTTTTTAACCTAATTAATCTAACAGGGCCACTATGAATGATTATTTGTTGGTATTTAAGCAGGCTAACTGAAAAAACTTATTTTATTCTGTCAGAGTACACAAGTTCGTAGAAATGATTAACAGGTTTTAGACTTGGCAATACATGTTATAATAACGAAAGACATGACTCAGCTGTTACACAAGTTCATAGGCATAGACACAGATCAGCTAATAAAGTGAACGACATGTTAAAGAGTGGTACCAGCCTAAAATATAATATCCCTGCATAGGATTGCCTATTTTAACAATCCTCATTTCTTCTACAACCACAAAAGTAGGAAAAATGTTCTACGTGTACCCTCAAAAACATACAAATAAACTCTCTATTAGTGAATCAGCGTTTAATTAAACTAATATAATTACAAAAGTACTCAAATTTGTTTCCAACCAAACTTTTTGTCAGAATGTCAGTACATTTTTCATCCGTCTACAAATCACATCAATAACACTATTTAGATACAAATCACAAAAGTTATATTTGACATTAATCTTCGATGTTCCCATTTATCCAAACAGCCTATGCAGGTGGCCCAGTCTGCATCAACATAGGCTCATAAGGCGACATCACAGTTCTTCGGAAAGAAGAGACCAACTTCGAGTGTACCTTGAATGTATTGTAGTATTCGTTTGAGTCCATTCCATTGTGCTTCTGTTGCATTGCTCTGATACCTGCTGTAGAAATTCAATGATAAACACAGATCAGGGCGAGTATAACATCCCATGCATCAAACTATTAACAAGCTCGCAGTACTTATTATTAATTATTATTATTCACTCTGATATAGTTATTTCAGGTGGTTTTGCCTCCATCAGTATCTTGACAAGTTTACCCTGTTGCATACCAAATTTCTTTAGAACTTTATTCAAGTAGGCTGTTGGGCTAAGGAACATATCATCTGATCAATTTTTATACCTAGAAAGCTGTGCAAACCTCCAAGATCCTTCATCTGAATTATGACATGAAAGATGTTTTATGCCATTCAACTTCTTCCAAAATTATGTCATCTATGTAAACCAAAAGGTAAGGTTTGATGCTGTTGCTGAAGTCGAAGTACACACATTTTTCCTTTTCAAACTGCTTGAATCCGAGAGAATTCATAAATTTGTCAAGTTTAGTATTCAACTCTCGTGGTGCCTGCTTCAATCCATAGAGGGTCTTGTGGAACTTACAAACAAGGTTGCTGTTAGTTACGAAGCCAGGTGGCTGCTTCATATACACCTCTTCAGAAAGGTCGCCATGTAGGAATGCATTTTTCACGTCTTTGTTTATGATGGCAAACAGGGTTCTTACAGTAGTTAAATGGGCTATGGGGGAGTATGTTTCATTGTTATCAAACCCTTCTGTGCACAGCCCTTCACCACCAACCTTGCCTTTTACCTGTCAGGCTGTCCATTTTCATCCTGCTTCATCTTGAAGACCCACTTGCATTTGATAGCTTGTTTACTGGATGGCAGCTCAGTAAGGGTCCAGGTCTCATTTTTCTTCATTGAGTATATCTCTTTCTCAACTGCAGCCATCCATTGTTGGGCATCATTTCTACTATGGATGTCCTCAAAGGTTTCTGGCAAGTTGTCAATAAATGACTCAGCACCAAGAGCCAGTGCGACATAGTCATTTAGGTATGCTGGTTTAAGTTCTTTGCCAGGTCCAGGAGTCTCTTCTTCGTCAGAAATTGTCTTTGGTTCTCCTCCTGCAATTCCTCAGTAAAAACTTCATCTCGAGTTGAATCGATGACCTCAGTAGCTCGAGAGGGTGTTGAACGAATAACATCACTGTTTATGAACGAACGTTTCTCAAAAATTATATCATGCCCACGTATGATTTTTCGCTCCTGTGGACACCACAGCCTGTACCCATTCAGGCAGTAACCAACAAATTAGCACTTTTTCGAGTGGCTGTCAAGTTTACTTTTAAAAACTTGATTAGGTAATTGAAGATGTGCTACACAGCCAAAAACCTTCCGTTTGAACATATCAGGTTTTACACCATATCACAATTCTACTGGAACTTGGTTTTCAAGAGCTTTAGTAGGTGATCTATTTATTAGCTAGACTGTAGTCATGACAGCCTCTGTCCAGAGTGATTTGTCAAGAGAAGAATGGACTGAACAGTGTGTTTTCTCCATGATGCTGCGTCCCATTCTTTCTGTGCTGTTCTGCTGACTGGTATGGCTGATTGTAAACTCTGACTGGATTTATTTTTATTTTATTTTTTAAATAATCTAGCATTTCCTGTGACACATTCACCACCATTATCTTACCTAAAGCAACTTATTTTTAGTTTAAAGTGAGCTGTTACCATAGCTTCAAATTGTTTGAAGTATGAAAATACTTCAGACCTTGCCTTTAGAGTGTAAATGATTGTAAAGTGAGTATAATCATCAATCAGGGCAAGCAGATAACTCTTTTGATCATATGATATGGGTTTAGTGGGCCCCTTACAAGATCACCATGTATGATCTCTAAGGGCGCTTAGCTCTTATATGTGGCTTTGTGTGGGGAAGACGTGTTTGTTTAGCCTGTATGCAAGAGCTACATAAATCTAGGATCGGTCCTGGATCAATATTGATTCCATCTACAATCTTTTAAGTGAACTAAACCAGTTTTGCCTATTTGACCAAACCTCTTATGCCATAAATAAGATGATGCTACAATGGGATTAGCAACACCAGCACATGCTTTTTCACGAGGCGAAAGAGACATTGTATACACTTTACTAGATCGAGTGGCAATAGCCACAAAAATATCGCCTTTCAGAATGGTAACGTTTCCCTTTTCAAACACAACATTCAACCTATTAGGGTCCATTTTATTGAGAGCAAATTTAATTGTAATCCAGGGACAATAAGTACGTTGGAATGTTTGATAAAGTTTTTATTACATTTGTGAGTCACAGACACGTATATACCTCCGAGCTCTTCAGCGCACAACATCCATCCTGATCTGGCAATTTTTATATTTATAGACTTTGATGGACGTCAGCTTTTTCATTAAAACTTTTAGTATAGAATTGTAGTAATTTAAACTTTCATGATTGTAAAATTCAAAGTTAAAAGGGGCAATCATTATATTCATCAAACACCTTACTTACTAAAGATGGTAACATGTGTTGTGTTAGGTTGACTAATGCTCTGCAAAAATACATGAAAGTTTTAAACACTAAGCGTATTATATTATGCCTTTTTTTTAAAATATATAACTTACTAGAAATAAATTGACAGCTATTTATATAATCATAAAACTTAATTAAAAACAACCACGATAAACCTTGTTAAATCAAACTTTGGGAAATCATATTAAAGAGACACTGCAAATAAGTATTAATCAACTCGTTTAAATGATAATATAGTTTTATCAATAAAAAATGTTATAGTACATAAAATAATTAATTAAAAAGTATTAGTAAGCAAATAATAATTATTTCTCAATAGGTTGACTAGTCTCTTTCAGTCAAATGTTTGCAATAAGGAACCTTCCGTTGTTAGATGTTAGATAGCACCTTTCAGGCCTTGGCTGTATGTGAGCAGCTCATGTGAGTAGTTACTAAAAAAACCTTAATGAAAGCATTTTCAGGGAGGAATAAATTATGTTGCCCTTACTTTATTGAGGTTAAATTTTGCTATGCATGGAAGATGATACAGGAAAGATGAATTGCGGCGTATAAAAGGGAATTAACACAGTTCACTCTTCACGCTGCTGCCACTGGACACAGAAAATTATTAGGCTAAATTAGCTAAAATAGTTAATTATTTATTTGTACCTAGCTTAAACCATGTCACAATTAGGTTGCAGAAACACAAATTGACTTTTTGAATATTTTTTTTATCAACCTGCATATTTCAAGTATTGCTTTGTAAAACTGGGCTATGAAAAGTATATCTTATGTATACAAATATGTTTTTAATTGTTTTTAATTTATTTTAGGTATCCGTATGAATGGAGATTTAAATGGTTCTTGTGAAGAAGACATGGACGTTTGTGAGCAGCTGTCTCCCCACAATCTCCCGTCATCCAAGCTGCCCCTGCACAGCGAAGATAGTGTTGAGGATATTAGTGACAATTCTGTACATAGCAACATTGAGGAGGAGGAAATGGCGGACATGAGTTTGGAAGATAATGGTGAAATAAGTGGTTCAGCAGAGAGTGATGCGGAGGAAGTGCCTAGGAACGAAACCATGGATGTCGCTTCGCCGAGAGAATCCGAGACTGAAGTGCCTGTGAGTGAAGATGATTTAGAGAATATGGAGACGGATGATCAGGATTCGAGGACAGATATAGAGGTTCGACCTCCTTCAATATGTGATAGGACTGGAGAACTTACCAGTAGGAATAGCAAATTAGGTGATAGGGGATCGGTTTGTAGTGATAACGAGTTGTACAATGTGTTAGTTGGTAGTGACAATGGTTCACCCGACAAAGACAATGATTTAGTGGATGTAGATAATGAATTAGAGGATAGTGACAATGAATCGAAGGATAGACACGATGAATTAGACCAAGAGGACAATGAACAGGGGGATAAAGACATTGAATTAGATCAAAAGGTCAATGAACTGGAGGATAGAGACGATGATTTAGATCAAAAGGATAATGAATTGGAGGATAGAGATGATGAATTAGATCAAAAGGACAATGAACTGGAGGATCGAGACGATGAATTAGATCAAAAAGACAATTACTTAGATGATAGAGGCAATGAAGAAGATGATACCATCACTAAATTAGATGATATAATCAGTAAATTAGATGATGAAGAGAACAATGCGGAAAATGAAGCTGAAGCTGTGAAAGAAATACAAAACACGGATAGTGATAAGGAAGAAGAAACTAGTTCCGAAGCTTTAAAATATCAAGTCGACAACTCCAAGACTAAGGAAAGTAGTAATTCTGAAAATGATGCTGAAATCAGCCATTCAGAAGTTGACATAGAAGATTCATTGGTAAAAAATGTCTCCCCTAAAATAAATGATGAGCACAAAGAAAGAAATAAAGACAGTACTGTTGACATTGAGATGCAAAGTACAGTAATTGATGAAAATAATGATAAAGGTGACGATTTAAACGCTGACACGAGTACAAAAGACAATACTGATGTTGAAAAGGAAGAGAGTGGTAGTGAAAGCAAACAAGATAATGCTGATGATCTAAACAAATCCGATTCTAAAGCGGAGGAGTCTTCGGAAACACCTGGGAAAATCAAAAAGTCCCGCAAGAGCTCCACCGTCCTAAATGTAACACCACGGCGCAGCTCTCGCAACATAAACAAGGTACCAAAACACATAGAAAGGGACGAGGATCCGGATATCGAAGAAATCACACCAGAGGATCCTTTGGCGGTCACCCCAAGTTCTGATCCTTTCCGCGATGCCGGCAACAAGGAGAATTCTAAAGCTCGCAATTCTCGCAACAAAACAATTGTTGTGAAAGACACAAAGCGTTTGGTTGAGATTGCTGCCGGCAGCAAACCTCTGAAAGGCAAGAAGGAGCCAACGTTGGTGATCATAGACACTAATTCTATCCTCTCTGGGCGAGGACCAGTGCCTGTTTCGATCTCTCATGCTCAGAAATCTGTGTCACTGGTTGCTGGTTCTTCTGCCACATCATCGCCCTCTACTTCAGGCTACTCAATGCTTCCAATGGCCCTCCCTGCCCAGGGTATGTACCCCCCAAACATGTCCCCTATCACTCAGTCATCCATGAGGGTTCCAATTCCCACGCCCCCTGCTCCAAAGCCTCGGCCTCAGATCCTCCCCTCTCTCTCAGATGACATGTTTGTTGTAGAGGCGCCTTCCTTCATCGTACCTTATGTTTATGAGAAGCCTCCCATCAACCCTCTTAGAAAGTATGTTGACAGCATAGCTGAAATTTTAAAGGAAAGAAAGGAAAAACAAGAAAAAGAACTCAAAGAAAAGGAAGCTAAAGAAAAGGCTGAGGCTGAACAAGCTATTAAAGATAAGGAAGTGACTAACGTTGCATTAGACAGTGAAGAGAGTGAAACAATAAAGGATGAGGTTAAAAAAGATGAGGCTGAAGAGTCCTCAAAGGAGGATAAACCCATCGAGTCATCAAAGGACAAAGCCGGCGAGCTCTTGAAGGATGATAAAACTAATGAGACTTCAAAAGATGATAAAGCTGGCAGTGAAAGAAGTGACGAACAAGATAAAAAAGAAAGTGTAAAAATAGACAAAAACAGTGATGTGTCTGAACCAGTGAGTAAAACGGCAGAGAAAGATAAACCCAAGGAAACTCCAGATACAGAGCCTTCAAAACCTTCCTATTTTGAAAATCCTCTAGGTAAATTTTTCATGTCAATTGGTGTAAACTTGGTCCAAGAGTATGTTCAAACGGATCTACTTCGTACGCAAAAGAAGAAACGAGATCGAGAAGGAGGCAAGGGAGGAGCAGCCACACAGTACGCCATCAATTCTTTGATCAAGAACTTGGCGTTCAGTAAAGAGAATAATGAACCATTCCATCTGGAGGTTAAAAAATGTGAGTATTGCAGCTTCAAGACAGAATCGGCGTTGGTAATGGCCCAGCATTTGGAGACGCCTCACATGCGTAATTACGTGTATCGCTGTAACTTCTGTCCACTGGAGGTACGCAGCCCCCATGATATTCTATTCCACATGGAGGCAGAGCACAACGTGAGGGGCCGCCTCGAGAGAGCTCCAGCATTCCACCAGTGCTTCAACTGCCCCTTTGAGGATAATCAGAAGGGCAAACTGACTCGCCATCTCATCTCTTGTGGCAAAAAGTTCAAATTGGAGAAAAACCAGGAGCCGCCGTCAGACTGGGAGCCCCCAGCCAAGATCCCCCGCCTCGCTCGCAATCGTCCGGCCAACATGGGGATTGGCGAGGCCGCATATCGAGCCATGACGGGCAAGCAGAATCCAGGCGTCCCACATCCCCTGCTGCCTAAGATGGTCACATCACCACCTGTACCGGGTGCAGGCCGCGGAAGAGGTCGTCCACCGATACACTCGCGATATGGCATGGAACTTGGCAAGATGCCTGTCCAAAGGCCCATTGTACCTACGCAGATCAGGCACGGTGAGTTTGTACATCTTCAAGATGATGACATGTTTATTTTATTAATAGTTTGTCTACAGTCACAGGGTTGCCATGCACCTAGAAAACAAGGTAATTTTTTTGTGTCTGGTAAAAACAGAGGCAATTGGAGGAATTTTACAACAATAAAAAATAAATTTTATTTTATATAGAATAAGAGCACATTAAAAAGAACAAACACAATATGGCTTTTACAATCCAAATAACAAAGTTTACACTTTACATTGTCTCCACTGCTCAAAGAAGTAAGGGCTGCCTTGTGCAGAAAATTGATCGTTAGAGCCCATTCCCTGGACATAGGTTTCATTCTATCAGAACTTCATATAGGTAAGAATATCTCTCCTCTTAAGTTCTGATAGAAGGAATTTGGGGGTTAAGATCGGTTTTCTTAAAAGGCAGCCATTACCTCTTTTCAGTGGCATAAATGTAAGTGAGAGCTGTGTTAAGTCCTGTTTTGGTAAAAGCCATATTATCTTTGTTCTCTTTTATGTGTTTCTGTCCCTCTTTCCTGTTCCTTCTTCCATATAAAAAAGAAATACTAGAATATCTGTAAATTTGAGACCTCAAACTGCAAAATTTAAGAAGTAGGTTTTTGCACAGAAGAAAGAAGTTCTTTGATGCCAACACATGTCTATATTTTCTTCCCTAACCCCTTTATTCCTCTTTGAAACATTGGTTTGCATAAATTTCCCCATCAAGGTCAAATCAACCCTGTTCAAAGCATGTCTTCACAATAGTTTAATTCCTTTATACCACTCTCTAAAGTGTCTGAAAAAGTGGGAATTCCTTCTGGAAAACACGGGTAGCTTTGTATCAAAAGAAAATATTGGCAACTCTGATTCAGTTGCATTCATAGGATGTGTTTTCTGCTTTAAATGGAATTAACTAATGGTCAAGACATTACTTCATAAAATAGAAATAAAAGTTAAACATAATTTTTTATGGCTAATTATAGACCAATCATTTATTACACAATCTCACAATCAGTAGTACTTACAAAAGCTATTGTGCTCTCGTGTACACCCAGTGAGTGAGCCATTATTGATAAATAATTTTGTGACATCACTACGTTTATAAATTACCCTTGACTACTAGATCGTCAGTTAATACTTTTTAATTTATAAATGTTATTTTATTTATTGAGATGTTATCAATTTCATTCTCTTAATGGTGGATACCTTCCGGGATCAAAAATTGTCCTTTCCTAAGAAGTGTCTCTTATTTGCATATATATATATATATATATATCTCAAACATTGATTAATCTGTATGGGCCTATATACCGTAGGTATTAACAACAATCTAATTACCACACTGTTTATTATTGTATGCAGGGCTGGGGAGTAGGTGCACCAACTTTGACTATGACTCCTCTATTTCTCTACTGTCAAAATCTGACTCCATCATTAATGGCTAATGTATACTAATAACAAATAACCTACTGTAATAAAATGCTCCAATACAGATTACTTTGTGAGAAGTTTTTTTTTTTTTACATTGTGAATGTATATTTAAATAAATTTTTCAATCCAAATAACAAATATATGTCCTAATTATATATAAAAAAAAGTATAGCATATTGTTATAATATAATAAGTTTTTATTTTAAAGCCAAAAATTACTTTCAGTTCCACAGCTTTGATTGTATGCAGGATAGTTACAAGTGAAAAAAAAACTGCAGTAGCTTACTGTACAGACTTCATAACACATAGAACAATACTCAAATGAAATTAAATTATACAAGACTAGTAGGCCTTCTGCATGGTATTTGTGCGGACGACTGACAACTGGTGAAACTAATGGCTTGGAAGGGGAGCTAGGTATGAACGTGAAGTACAGTATTCATTACTGCATAGGCTGTCTTAGAAACTTACACTGGAGGGTAAAGGCAGGACTGCTCACACTTTGCATGAGTCACTGGCATTCCTCACATTCCTACATTATAATAGTGTGCATAGACCAGTATTCTCATTTCTTTGTCCATTTTTTTGTCCCTGACAAAGAACAGCCCGCTCTTTAGTGGTGTCTGTTGAGGGAGATTGCATATGCTTTATTACTTGTGTTGATAATTAATTTTTATCTCTTTAATATTAACTCATTTCAGGCATGTTGTATCGGCCCAATGCTTCCGGCTCACAAATGTTAATGCCTACTACGTACCAGATATCGGGCAATCAAATTTATCAGGTTAGTTAATTATTTGTGTTTTTAATGGTTAATGTATCTGGTGGTAATAATCTTAAGTCACTCTTGGTGTAAAGTGGTTTTCCAATTACTACCAGCGAAATATAAGTAGGAAAGGTATTTAGTGGCTTTAAAAAAATAGTTTGAAAACTTGGAAAATAAATTAAGAATCCAGGGGTAAAGATGAGGGGTTGTTACATAACAAGAACCAGATAAAATAGTTTTAGAATCCAATAAAAATCTTCTACTTTCTAACGGTGCAATTTTTTCAATATTTTCTGTAAAATGTAAGCTGTAATATCTACTCCACGTTACCAACTAGGTCTTAATCCAGGTTGAATACCCTACACTTGTGACTCTTTTTATTATATATTAAATGCATGAATACTCGAACAAAATTATTTCAACCCACGATTGTCTGAATGAGAAGATAATGTAGGGCATTGGTTCTCAAACTACTTTTAGATTGTACACCTTGGTCATTACTATAAAAGTCTAATGTATCCCCACAATATAGTTTTCCTAAATTACAGGTAATCAAAGGAGAAAATTTCCCTCAATCCCCTCAAAAATTCCCTGACACATTTAATGTCCCACCACGTTTGGTTCTCTTGTCGTTCTGCCAATTTTACCCTGATATCTGCTCGTGTACCTCCTAAAAATTGTGTATGTACTCATGGGGGTACATGTACCACAGTTTGAGATCCACTGATGTAGAGCATGAACTTTGTATCCTCTTTGCTTGTTTGGTTGTAAAATACACATTCCTGGTGAGATTGCAACTTGGCTGGAGAGGGTTGCGTTGGGAGGGGATAACTTACACCTTAAGCAGATATTTGTAAAAAGTGCGTGTTTGATTTAGTCATGCTTTTACTATGAGATTTTATTTATACCTTTAGTTCATATTTTGAACATTTTTATGTCACCAAAATCTGGGCCTGGTTAATAACCAGTGTGTCTGAACAATATTGATTAATTTTGTATTTCTGGTGTGGTTCGCTTGCTGCCTGTCGATAGTGTGTTGCCCTCTTATGATCAATATAATTAATTTCAACATCATGTTTCTTTCAACAAATGTGATGCTCTTTAAGGTTGTGCGAAGCTTAAAAAAAACTCTTGACTTTGCTTTGACAACCTATCAACTTCACAACTTGGCAACATTCTGGCTTCAACAAATGCAAAGCTTTATCAGTAAAAATATTGACAATTAAATACATATTAATTTTCAATTATTGCCATCTTGAAATGTTTTGTACACGAAAAATTACCAAATCTGAAATAATTAAACTGCATGTTGTGATAATAACTTGGTTTTCCAGATAAGAATTAAATATTACAAGCCAATATGCAATGAAACATTTTCTAAAAATTATTTTCGTGGGTAAAGTTATGTAAATAAGCAATATATAAAAAAAATGCCTTAAAACAACTAACAAATATTTGAACTCTATTCTGTTCTGTTCATATATAATGTTTTATTAGTCCGTGTGTATCTTAAACTGATATGTTGTGGCTATCCACAGGATCAGTCCTGATAGCTGAATCAAATTCATTTAAGTGAAAGATGATAGCCTGGACACGGGAATTGGAGCCGGGATCTTTGGCTTTGAGTGCCAATGCTCTACCATGGAGCTATTATTGTTCGTCTCTCGTATTCAGGGCCATCTTTCAATATTCGTTGTATTGAGTCTATATGGACATCAGTGGATAACCATAATGTATCAGTTGCTATTCATATGAGTTGATTACTAATTGCATGGGAGCATATCGTCAGTTACGAGTCGTGGACTGTGATTGTAGATATCTCTGATTGGCCGATACTTTCACCATTTTCCACATATAGACTGAATACACCAACAATTAGTGAAAGATGGCCTTAGGTATGAGACAAACCAGGATGGCTCAAAGGTAGAGCATTGGCACGCAAAACAAAAAATTCTGGGTTTGATCCCATAGTCCAGGTTGTCATTTTTCATTTGATTGAATATGTTTGATTTGTATACACTTCAAATTGAAAAATTGGTCTTCGCACATCTCTAATGCTCTTAGATGAAATAATTAAACTTGCTAAAACTGACCAACTGTTTCTTGTAATTTTTTAAATTGGATTCAGATTGAAATTATGTATTATTATGATATGGCTTTTTGGGCTGTTAGTCAGTTTCATTTTGGCTGTAGAAAATATGTATTATATAAATATCTGCGGAATTTTAAAGGCTCTACAAAATCATTGAATGTCAATTTCTAGAACTTTTTACAGTAAATAGTCATAACCTTTTTATCCATTGACAGCAATGTTAACGTGTGAACTGCAGTTTTCTTTTTATTGTAAAGGCCATATCGAATTTGTTCCCTTTTATTTATTCCTTTCTCTTTTTCCTGTACCTACTTTCAGAGCTCTATATTATATATTTAAATCTCATTCATTCGTTCCCTGTGTTTGTCCTTTATATTAAGCATTCTGTTTAGTTCCTAGCTTTGTGTCTTTTATCATTTTTAACGATTATCGTTTCCCTCTTTTTTGTGCTGCTTTCAGGAAGTTGTGTTGCACATTTCACATTTTTCTCTGATGAATTCTGGTAGAATGAAACCTAGGTCAAGGAATTGTGTAATAAGAATTGATTTTCTTCAAGAGGCAGCCACAACCTTTTTTGTCCATTGGCAGCAGTGTAAAGTGTGAACTGTGTTCCTCTTTTCATTGTAAAAGCCATATTGTGTTTTGTTCTTTTTATTTATTTTTATCCCTCTTTCCTTTAAAAGTGCACCTCAAGAGGTGGGGGAAGGTCTTTCTTAAAGAACTGTTCTATGTTATTGACATTAAGATTGTGTACTTTTTGAATTATAATTATAATTTGAACCAAACAATTGCCAACCGTATGTCAGTGTTGGTAGTTGGTATGAGCGAAATGGTTCTGCTGTCGACGAAGAGCTTTGCCCTTGGCGGTAAGTTATGGAGGGTGTAGATGTGTTAATTTTGGTGAGTACGACCTGGCAGTGTAATGGTATACAATGTAGGTGATGGGTAACCAGGGTCAGATGATGCCCATGATGCCCGGCGGGCTGGCGCCGGTTCCGCGGCTCACGCTGATGCCCCCAGCAGCTCCCGGTAGCTCGCAGTCTGCCCCCACACCTGTGGCCCTGGTTCCCAACATTGCTGCCGGCAGCAATTCCATCACCATCCAGGTAACTTGGGTGTCACCTCTACCTGCCTCACTCTCTCTTAACACCTCGGGACATCATCTACATGACACCTGGATTTGGGAATAGAACCCGCAACTATGATCTTAAGGGCTCACGAAGCCGTCAACTAGCAGAGCTTGATCTCGAGCACTTAGATCCGATGGTCCTGGGTTTTATCCCTCTGTCCACATGTCATTTTTCAATTATTAGGGTTATGATTTATTACTAGCACACTTGAGTTTTATAACTTGTTTTAGCCCGCGTCTGTGGCTGCATGGTCTAAGGCATAACTTTTGCAATAGACTAGACTGCTGATGACAGGGAGATTTGGGTTTAAATCCTGGTCGGATGTACTGAGGGTGGTATTTCCTAAATGGCTCACCACTTTTCTCACACACAAATGTGGGTACACTTCCTCTAAATTCAACCTTCCTCATTCCTACCCCACTAGAGTAATTAGTACATATGCATATAACCTGGCCAGGTAGTGGGACTGGTTTTCAAAATAATACTCCTAAGAAAACACGAGGGTAGTTTTTGATAGAACACGATAACAATCCAGCGGTTTTTTCCCTTGCTTGCATCCCGGGTGATGAGACATTCCTCTGTTCAACTGAACAGTTATCTTATTGACCCTGTGTCCCCAAAAATAGTTCCTAGGGGTGTAGCAATAACTAGCTTAGGAGAGACACAGGGGTTTAAAAAAAATTGACCAGACATCCATTATTTAATATTTGAATGTCTTTTCAAGAAAAATTTCAAACCAAAACTGGAAATAAAACACATTTTCTCTTCACTTATTCTTCCAAAATCCTACGAGAAATACTTGTACTGGGTGAAAAATATAATTTACCTCCACATCTTTTTGCCATTTTTTTAAAAAAAGGATAAAATTCTTCAAGAAACTCAAAAAGATTCTTATTTTTTTAGCTTTCCACAATTAAAAGCAAACAATAACCTGCCTAGATTCTTGTAATTTCTATTATATTAGAGCCCCGTCCTTAAATTAGGTATGGTTATTTGAGGGAGGGAGAGGTCAGTAAAGTACATTCATCACCCGAGTCTACTTGGATGACGGCTCTAAAAGTTACTAGAAATAGTCTCTATATATCCCTACGCTACCAGCTGGCGTGTAACTTTGGATAGCTGTAATGAAAACATTCACGCTAATGTATGAATGTGATAGCTAACCACAGTAATTTAGGCCAATATTATTTATATTTATTTGAGATCGGGCACAAAGTTTATTTATCGTTTTATTCCACTTAAAAATATATATGTATTGACAGCACTTTCACAAAAAGTCTAACAGATATAGCTTCAAAATGGCGACCGTCAAATTTAAACCATGTGATTGATCATGATGCAGACAAGTCCTTACGTTGCACCCACCTAATGGATAAAATAATCAGAAAATAATTTATTATTTATAAAAAAAATGACAAGTATTTTCTCTTTCCTAAGTAAATATGATGTGATGCCTGTATTAAAAAGTATTAATGTATGCACCATATTACACATTGATAACATCCCAAAACTAAGAATAAATACTTTTAGTTATGTTTAAAATATTTTTTTGGGGAGAATAAAAAAAATGTTTTAATAAATAGTGTGAGAAAACTTAAGTTTACTTTATTTTAAATGTAAAATAGAACATGTAATTAAAAGACTTAACCTTTTCAAGTATTATGTCTTAAAATAATTTTATTTGCAAAATTGTAAAGATATGTGACATGGGGGGGGG
>CABFOW010001734.1:28173-110719 GCA_902141385.1 Timema californicum
CTCTTTCCCTATAAACTAAGCTACTTTTAAACACTGGAATAAGCAGGGCTTGATTTGTACCAGTGGTTGGAAAATTCTGTGGGCCCCAGTTAGGAGTATGTAAAGTCCACTTTTTAATTCAAAGCAAAGTTGAATCAAATCAAAATTCTAATTTAAAAGAAAAATATAAGGTTAGATCAAATATTATACCTTGCACAACTATATAAATCTAGATATTAAATTTATTTTACAAAATTTGGTCTTAAAATATGGTTTATTTTGGTCACTCTCAAATATTATCTAAAAGTACTTTATATATTTGTGAGTTTAGAAGACTCGAGGATAGACTTTCATTGTCGATATAATTTTCTTGTGTGATGTACTGAAATTTGCCACAAGATTGACTGCTCGTCCAGTTGTCAATCCCGGTTCTTATCAATAATCAACACAAAACCAGTCGCCAAGTCACTTAAGGACTACTGAAGACACTTAGTCAGTGTAACTATGGTCGTGAAACTCTTGCTTACTATTTTTAACAATAAAAATTAAATATTTCTATCTCTTACCCTACTTTCCTCATGAGGAACCAAAGATTTTTAACTGGCAGGCATGGAATCCTAAAGAAGATTAAAAAACTTACATGGATTTTGAAAATCTAAACTGTATAAACTAGATATTGGTCGAATCCGAATCCTAGCAAATTGTTAGCAATTTAAATGATATACAAATAGACCTACATTACACAATATAAGCCTAAACTGTAAATTAAGATTTATTCCAACTATGCTTTCAATTTTAATCAACCCCCCTCATAAAATACTGGTTAAAATTCAGCCAAATTAAACCATCTAGATTCATAATATTGTTTAATCTTTTGAGTGACAAGAGAAATGACAAAAAAAAAAGTGCTAAAATTGCCAAGCTATTTTGCTGAGAAATACAAGATTTTGTTTAAATTTTAATAACTCATCAGTCTATGAACTTCTTGCACTCAAATTATACATAAACTAGCTAACATGTTTGCCAATCCGATTATACAATTATACATATACTTTTTTAATCTTTAAATATAATAGAAAATCACTAGCCAAGATATTTAAAAAAAAACTCTTTTATTTAACATTTTATAATAAAGGAAATTGATAAAACTAAAGAAAAAGGAAAAATAAAATACTAAGAATAAATTTGACGAAGAAAGCCCACCTAAGGAAAGAGGAAAAATGCACAAAAAGAGATTTATTTCGGCATTGTTGCCTTTATCAAACACAAAGAAGAAGATAGTACAAATAATACAAACACTGGATTACTTCATTATGTTTTTCTTTAAATTCAAAATGGAGTAATCCATTGTTTGTGTTATGTGTACTTTCTTCATGTTTTATAAAGGCAACAATGCCGAAATAAATCTCTTTTTGTGCATTTTTCCTCTTTCCTTAGGTGGGCTTTCTTCGTCAAATTTATTTTTAGTTTTATCAATTTCCTTTATTATAAAATTATCTAGCTATTGGGCCACCTCATTTTTAAACATTAAACTCTTTCATTTATTATTAATGTTAAGCTTTGAAATTTTGAATAGCTTGAAATAGAATAAAATACTGAATAAATAACAAAGTTTACAAAAAAAAAATACTAACTTTAGATTTTACACTCAAATTGGGTTATGCATAGCAGCCGTTTCAGTGACCATCAACTTTAGCAAGTCTATATTAAAATAATGTCTAAAATAAATAATTGACTTGGAATCAGAAGGGGAGGGGGGGGACTAAACCTGATACTTCTGCAAAAATATGAAGAGGTTGGAGTGGATTATCCTGATCAAGATTTATTTCATCCCTATCAGAATCATTCATATTCACACTCGCCTTATCAATGTCAGCTACCACTCCTACTTGTTACGATCTTTCAATTTCACTAGAATATAATTCTTGTTTAGTTCCATTATTTACAAATTCAGAATCATTGTTTTCATAATCAATAACAAATTGATCACTCGTTTAAGCTATCAATAAATATTGCAAGTATTTCTGTGTCTTGAATCACAGCTTTCCTCTTAGGTAACCATGTTTACAAACAAGGTCAAAGATAAAACTCATAAAGTAAAAAGTTATAAAATAATTTTTATGTTCGATATATCAAAACTACCTAAAGTGCAAAGACAAATAAAAGTAGCTTGGACATACAAGAATGCAGTGAAAATAAAATTTACCCTATCTGTTGACTTAATACTGAACTAAGGGCTTAAAAACATAGGCTCGTGTGACGTTGGCACTCAAAGGGTTAAAAAGCAAATCAATCAAAATTTGAGTGTTTTTTAAAAGTGTTGATAGAATGAGTTAAGTTTCTAAACAAACAGATTAGGCCTGGTTACCTTTTCATCAACTTTAATCATCATTGAAGGATTGTAATTTATTTTAATAATAAATAAAAATACAAACAAATTTTTTTAAAGACTAAAACAACATGCTTAACAATTAAACATACATTGGAAATCGTGAACTCAATAATGTCAGGTATGTTTTTTTATTATTTTCTTTTATATCTATTATCTATCTTCGCATAGAAAACAAGAGATATATTCAATTCTTGCGATATATTTATTTATGAGAAAAAATTATATCTAAAACAAGAACACATTTTTGACTCTTGCAATATGTTGAGTCTAGAGATGGTTTGAATCCACTATTTCTCAAATCTGAATCTACATTTTATTTTCAAATCTCGAATCCAAATCCTAGCAAATTGTTATAAATTTAATGATTTACAAATAGATGAACATTACACAATATAGGCCTAAACTGTGAATTAAGATTTATTTCAATCATGCTTACAATTTTAATCAACCCCTCCCCCCTCCATCACAAATACAGGTTAAAATCCAGCCAAATTAAACAATCTAGACTCATATTATTGTTTAAAAATCAAATCAATCAAAATTTGAGTGTCTTTTAGTTTTTTTTAAAGTCTTATTAGAGTGGGTCTAAAAAACGTGTGAAATAAACAGATTATACCTAGTTATCCTTTGATCATCATTAAAGGATATTTTATTGTATTAGGATAGCAAAAATAAAAATACAAATGAATATTCTTAATAAAGACTAAAACAACATGCTTAACAATTAAACATACATTGGAAATAGTGAACTCAATAATGCTTAAGTATGTTTTATTGTTATTTTCTTATATATCCACTATCTATTTTTGCGTAGAAAAAAAAAATTGAGTCTTGCAATATATCAATTTCTGAGAATACATTATATTTAAAACACGAACATATTTTCGACTACAATACGTTCATTCCCATTTTATAAGGCAGGACTATGTTTGAATATTTTTACAATTACTTCAATAACATATTGGTAGGGATAAATAAACAGTTTTATTGCTGTCTGACTGTTGACAGTATTTATTTTTCGTGAAACCCAACACAATGTCTTAACTAAGAGATCATATGCAATAAATTGGGGTTCTTTGCATAGTTGTAGATAGTTAAAACCAGTTGAGTAGTAAGAATTAACAGTATATTTTTTTTTCGAGTTTATTTGTAATTCTAGTTTTGATTTTCAGTTTTTGAAGTGTTTTAATTTTAATGTGTTCATTAAAATATTTACAAGATTGTTCGTGAGGTGAAAGTTTTAGAAGTGAGCATGAGCCAAAATGGTCGAGTCTTAAGTTTTCCATAGCGGTGGGAGAGTGCTTATATCTTGTCCGACAAAATAAAGATTACGGATTAAGTTGTGCTTTTCAAGTAGACCTAACTAAGTAATTTTTGAATCCAAAATATTATGCTTTGTTTATGAGGGGAAAGATTCGACCATTGAATCCAGTTATACATCGAATCCTTGAATCTCAAATATTTGTCAGGATTTGGTGAATTCGAAGATTCGAGTGTCCCATCTCTAGTATAAACCAATGTTTCTGTTACTTAGACTGAGAATATAAATCATTCTTGAAGCTGTGTTTAAAAATTCCAAATGATATAACAAAACGTTCTGTTAAATAATTACAAGTTCGTTATTAGTACAGCCCTTATTGATTGATTGTGAATTGAAAAACCGTGATTTGATTCTCTGCTAGACTCGCATGCTTATTCTTGTAGAATTATTGTAGTTCATTAGTCATTTACCTTATTTATTCAAATACAAGACAACTCTAAATCTAACAAGGTGTCCCAGGTACCTGGAAAACAGGTAAATGTCAGGTACTCCAACTTTTTTTCCAGCATGTGGCCGGGTTAGTTTAATAAAATGCATCCATCTTCCTTTATCCTTCCACCATTCTTTCTCCTTGAATTTTTTTCCATTCTTCTCTCTCACTTGAACACTTTCTGTTTATCTGCCCCTCCCCCTCTTTCTCCTCCTTTTTACTATCCTCATTACATGCCTATACCATATCAGTATCAAATTACTAAAATGTTTATGTATCCACTAAAATAAATACTAATTTTTTGTTTACTAGAGTCAAAACAACATTTTTCCACACTCCTCCCCCCCCTCCAAATTTGGGATGGTTATGCACATGTATGAGCATTCAATAATATAATAGGAAGAAGAAACTTAAAAAAAGAAAATGTCCCACAATTTTAAAATATGCTGATGTAAGGTAATTTTTTAATATCCCAGTATGATCTCGCTGAAAATTCAACTTATTTTATATCACCCAATAGCCCATCATTTTCGTCTGAAATATTTTAACCCCATCATAGTGACACAATTTCAGAATTATACTAACCTGAAAATCATATAAAAACAGTGTGGATGTAGGTACACCTCGGCTTCTGAATGGCCCAATAAAATATGGGTAGACATATATCTCCTTTTCTACAGGACCTCTAGTTACTAGACTTATGGACAACATAAACTATCCCCACTAGTATCCAACCTTGGATTCTTTGAGGTGGTCACCAGATTGTCCAAATATATTGAGCCTTATTTATACCTTGGCCTGGGACAAGACTCATTCGCTGTAGCCTATTGAGATAGTTTGTTTGGAGTGGTCTTAGTCCATGATAAAATCAACACATACCGTTCCAGCGAGTGATCACCTCAAAACATGTCCTAGAATTAAATCTAAGGTAAAAAATGGTGGTACGAAACTTGATACAAGTAAACAATTACCCAGCTCGAGTATTATTTGTGTATGGAAAGTTGGCAAGTTTCCTTATTTGCAAACTATACAAGCCTTTCCTCTTAACTTAAAAAAACACTTTAGATTTGTTTTTTGTTTTCTTTGTGTTATTAATAATATACATATATCACTCGAACTATTGAGTAGGCCAAAGAGTCTCCTTGGCTGGGTCTGGGGCAGAAATTAAAAAAATCAGTCAACAGAAGAGTGACCTTTTGGAGCTACAGCCTAAAATTTTCTCCCCGCATAGAGGGTGGCACGTGGTGGATGTATTCACTGGCTCAGCTGAGCAGGTCACTAATTATGAGGTGAAGAGTGCCATTAGAAATATCCCTTACACATGTTAAAATGTAAACAGGAGATCAGGGTTTGAATCTCTGCCATGTGTCCTGAGGGTGATTTGTCTTTAATGGTTCTCAACTCTGTGCAAATGTAGGACTATTTCCTTTGAAATCTTACCTTTCATGCCCTTATTATTAGCGTAATGTGCGTGTATGATTCAGGGGTACTAAGGCCATAGGAGGATTGATTTGCCAATTGATTAGCATCATTATCCTCTAGAACTTACAAATCACATTACTATATATTTGAAAGAAGGTACAGGAAAGGTCGATAGAAAACATATAAAAGTGAACAAGCCCAATATGGCCTTTAAAATGAAAAGAAGAGCACAGTTCATACTTTACACTGCTGCCTCTGGCCTATGAGGTAACAGCTGCCTCTTTAAGAAAATCTATCATTACCATGCAATCCTCTCACCTAGGTGTGAACTGTGTTCTTCATTTCATTGTAAAAGCCATATTGTGTTTGTCCCCTTTGTTTCTATTCAACTTTTCTTTCCCCCCAACCCCCCATCTTTCTCTCTCTTTATCTACACCACCTTCCAAATATACATTACAAACCTCTTCAAAAAGTGAAACAAGGTAAATAAATGTTATTAATTTGTTATTTTAAAAGATTAATGAACTGTGACTTCAATAGTTAATTAAAAACTTTTGATAAAGCTATCTTTTCTTGTATTGAAATAAATATGGTAATTGTTGTTTCGAATAGACTGTTCTTTGAACATAGTAAGATAAGTGTTTATTTTATTTTATTCGATCACTAATCATAGCTAACAAATTTTTGATTGAAAAAAATGTCACTTGATATGAAAAGATACTATCTACATTTAAAAGAATAAGCATGCTCACTAATTATAAGTATTATATTTAAGTTACATAGGAACATCCAGATTTTACAAATAAAGGTGGAGTCTAGGTAGATGCCAAGCTATTGTCAATTAAACCTAAAGTCTGTTCATGATAGGGTTTTACCTGGATGACAGTTCAAAAATCATGTGTTTAGGTTTTGGGTTGCCAACACTTGTAAGAGATCACTGTTTTGTTATAAATGTTAAGTTTTTTAATTACCTGTTATATTTTACATTTAAAATAAAGTAAATTTAAGTTTTCTCATACTATTGCATTACTTTAAATAATTTCTATTTATTCAACTCGAAACAATATTTTAAACATAATTAAAAGTACTTATTCTTCATAGTGCATAAATCAATACCTTTTAATAAGGCATCATATTTACTTGGAAAAGAGAAAATACTTGCCCTTTTATGTATATATAATAAATTATTTTATGAATATTTTATCGTATCTCAAGGAAGAAGGTATAGGAAAGGTGGATAAAAACATATAAAAGGGGGACGAACACAATATGGCCTAGACAATGAAAAGAAGTCAGTTCACAATTTACACTGCTGCCAATGGACAAAGAGGTAATGGATGTCTCTATGTGCCCTATCATTCTTTACCATTTTCCTTTTTCTCCTCTTTTGTGTTTTTTGGTTTTCTCATTTAGGAAGTTGCGTTGCGCGTTTCACACTCCTCCCTGATTAGTTCCTATAGAATGAAACCTAAGTCGGGGGATTGGGCGGTGACGATCAATTTTCTTTAAGAGGCAACCATTACCTTCTTTGTCCATTGCAGCAGTGTAAAGTGTGAACTGTGTTCTTCTTTTCATTGTAAAGGCCATATTGTGTTCGTCCCCCTTTTATATGTTTCTATACCACCTTCCCTGTACCTTCTTCCTAATATAATACAATTACCTCATAAAGCGAAAAGAGGTTTTCCTTATAGAGATATATCATTATCGTATTTCAAAATATTTAACTGAATAAAATATTTTTTTAATTGGAATAAAATGATAAATAAGCTTTGTGTCTGATCTCACATTCATATATTACTATCTGTTCTCATTAGTTATTCAAAGTGATATGTCAGCTGTTGGCATAGGGATATATTAGGGACTATTTCTAGTAGCATTTTGAGCTGTCATACAAGTAAACTTAGGTCATTAATGAATTATAGCTCGCATTTTGTTACTTTAAAAAAAAAAGTATTTCCTCGTGGTAACTACATTTTGACATCGCTACAGCTATATTATGTGAATTTATGCAGCAATCAAAGCTACTGTATCTGATTGATTTTAGTTTTTGGACACCTAGCTAGTTCCACTTTTATTTGTAAAATGTTGGTGGCCCTAACAATACATGTTTAGTATTGTCCTTCGAATGTATAACTTGTTGCAGTAACTTCAAAATAAAATAATTCCCTGTGTCGAAGGTGTGGGAGTGCCAGAAGTGTGATGCAACATACGATGGCACCACTGGCTTCACACAATACTTGACACACATCAAGCGTCGCCACGCCAAACGCTGTACTGTTAAGCTCTGCCGGCTAGACGCCTGTCCCACTTGTCGTCGTCGCCATGTCACGCAAACCATGCTTGACTACATTGACGATCAGAAGAATAGTGTGGATGTCATTGAGCTCTCAGACGATGAGGTGGTTATCGGCCAGGGCCGTAATGAAATAACCATCACGAAAGTGTCCTGTGCACCTGGGCCAAAACGATTCAAACAGCGCCTTGCACAGGCCTCAGCCAATGCCAGGAGTAACGTTCAGGTAATAGAGATAGAAGATGCTCTGATTAAGAGCAGCAAAGAGAACGGAGAAGACTCCCTCTCGGCGGTAAAGGAAAGGCTACGTCGCAGGAAATCTCTTGAAATAAGCCAGATTGACTCTGACGGAAATCCGCAGTGTTCGACTGCAAAGAAACGACGATTAATAAGCACACCTAACAAACCCATGTAATGTTCTTAATGTAACAAAAAGTATTTGATGTACATAACTTTCTCCCCTACCTGTCAGTCTCAATCATTTCTTAGTTGTTGATGTTTGATATGACTTGGGTAACCATTCACAAACATTTCGTGAACAATTGGTGAAGCTATTTATATGTCTTAGGTTTAAATATAATTGCCGGCATCGAAGTATCGACTTGTGCTAAGGCCTGCGTAAAACTGTGATTACAATGTAAAAGCACCGACTTGTGCAGAAGCCAGGCAAAACTGTAATTATTACGGCATAAAAGCCGACCAAGACTTTGCCGATCAATATTGTGTATTACATAAGTGTTTGAATATTTTTTCAGAGCATTTAACTAAATGTACACTTATGAAAAGTGAAACTAAAGTGCGACCAAAGGAAGGGGAATCGGTGTGTGTATAAATTAAAACTGGTTTAAAACGAAAGAAACCTATGCTTTTATTTTAAATAAAATGTTAATGTGTACCAAACAATTCTTATAGAAAAATAATAATTTAATACGATTAAAATAAAACTGTTTGTTTCACTATTTGTAGGACTTGTAATTAAAAGGATTTTTTTTTAACTGAGTATAAAATAAATTCTTGTGTTGGCGAAGCTTTAAAATATCGTTCTTAAAAACAGATTGTTCCTTTTTACCACTACTATTAGTCTTAGTTTGAGGGAAAGGCTTGCATCTAGTTTTGTATGGTTTAACAGACTAACTAAAGGGCAACAATATTTGTTAATCTTGTCTTTCCACACTTTCCCCCTGGTTGTAATTTGTCCTTGTTCGTGAGGATCTAGGGATATATTAGTACATGTCTCGAGAGGTTCTTGGTAAAGTAACAAGTTATGCTATCATGTATGTAAATATACACACACACAGATACATATTTTTATTGATCAAGTTCTTGTTTTGGATATGTGACGCTGATTGCAGAGTGTGCAAAGAAGTTTCTTCAAATGTGTTGTGATGTTTATAGTGAACCGGCTGGCTCTGTGTCCCTGTGAGAGAAAAAGGCTATGATGAAAAATCTGTGCGTAGTAAATGTACTGTTGGTTCATTTGATAAATTGCATGCATAGAAATAGTCGGATCAGTTGATTAAACCTCTTTCACTTCTGAAGGTAACTAGATCTACTTCTGCATACTTGAACACTTAGATTATGTGGGTGTGTCACTCACGTTAAGGCATATTTATTTTAGCTACCTCTTATCAATAACTCAGAATGAAGTTGAATTTTAAGTCCCGTGTACTTGGCTAGGTTTCAAACCTTTTTTATTTCTTGCTTCAGCTGGACAGGTCGTTAACCCCTTGATTTATTATTAGTGATGGAATCCTTGAATCCTTTAAGATATTTGTGATTTGGAGAGGGGAAAAAAAATAATTTGTTTTAAAGCCTTACTACTCCTTATTGTTGGTTCGGCTTCAACCTAACTATAGGCAAAACTTAACAACCCGACCCCAAGACTTTAATTTGATAATGTATTTTGGCAACAAAAAAAAGTTAACATTTGGTTACTATAGCTATTTTTTATTATGATATAATTCCTAATTATGAAGATTCGAATTTATAAAATAAGGAATTAGACCCATCTATACTACTTATTTAACTGGGATATGAAAACCATTAAGATTACGATTTAATTTCACCTTGCAATGCTTTTATGCACAAGTTTAGGCAAGTCCTGCTCATGGTATGTTATGAAGAACACTCCTCAATAAAATACGTCAAGGGGTTAATCATCATCAACTGTTTCCAGTCTGTGACCAGGTCATTTTAGTAAAATGCCTTCATATCTATCTCTATCTTATATCCATTCTTCCTCCTCTAATTGCTTACATTCTTCTCCTCTCACTTGCACACTTTCTCTTATCTGCTCTTCATTTATTTCTTGGTCTCCCTTGCAGTCTTTTTCCTCCATACTTCATCTCCATCATCCTCTATCGTTTCATCCTTGCTTTCTCTTCTCTCGCATGTACTCCATATACCCCCACTCTTTCCCAGATAACTTCATTCCTAATCCTGTTTTTCCTTGGTTAGTAAGAAATATTAACCAACATCATATTTTTTCATTGACCATCAAATTGATGCCAAATAACTTGTATGTTTGGAACAATAAAGTAGATCTAGGCACTTTTAGAACTTCCAGCTGAAATTCTCTTAAGTCGAAAAGAAGGAAATTAAAGTTACTATCTAAAGTACATTTTATATGTTGCTATTCCTGGGTTCTAGCTCTGAGCCTCTGGCTTTCAGCGTCTATATATCTACAAGCTTTGCCTTCTAATATTGATTTTTTTCACATTGATAGCTGCTTTTTGGTTTATTTTTATGATGCTTCAAAAGCTCATTAAGTCTGTACATGTGCTAATAAAAAAACTCAACTTCTTTTGTTTTTTTATTATTTTTATTATCTTATCTGTAACATAACTTGATGCTGTTTTTAAAATTTCTAAGATTTTTTGATCCTCCATTTTAACTACTATATTTAGTTTGGTTCAGTTTTACCAGTTTTTCTCAAAATTAATTGCTGTAAATTTACATTTTGGCATAAATTACTGCTTTAAAAAATGTGCAATTTAATATTATATTAACTAGAGGTCACATGATATGTAGGAAGGAAAAAACGGGCAAAAAAATCTTGCTATATTTAAAATAACAGAATGAGTAATATTGCTTTATCTTAGATGTCATATAGTTTGTTAATAAAGCTACCCCCTTACGTTGGGAATCATATTTGTTAAATAATAGCACAGGATTTTTAATTAACCATGAAATGTAGCAAAGCTTTCCATGGTTTATTCCACTATTGTTTAGCCTGAAAGACGACAATAGTGTTATCAGTCGAGGTAAGACTGCATACCTTTAGTGTAAACCAAATTTTCACCCCATCTAACCCGAAACCTAGCAGTCTTACCATAATTTTATTTGAATAAAATAGTGAAATCTCCCTAAACGGACACCTTTGAATATTCAATTCTTTATAGTGGACAGTCTTTTTTTTCCAGTATGGACACTTGACACTGTAAAGGTCAGTACAGACATGCATCAGAACATCGTAACATAACACAGACGCAAATCACTTGCATTAACATAATGCCGTCCCAGATTTTATCTTTGCTTTTTCCCTGCCTAAGCGCTGACAGTAAAACATCATTTTTATCTTGTATTCATCTGTAGTATTTGATTTTGTAGCTATTTCTTCCCTAGTGGCTTTTTTCCCCTCCCACTTTGTTATTATACGTAGGATGCCTAGTATCCCACAAAATTTCCTTTTCTGGATATAGTTTGATAAGATGTAGAGTATTATTTTCATTCATCATCATATTTCCAAACTACAAGCCAAGACACTGATGTTGCACATTCCCGTCCTAATAGAGAGAATAGGTGGTGTAACATGAGCTCACAACATTTCTTTGATGCTGCGCCAAAAGACCGAAGGCAGGTGGGAAACGCTGATGTTAAGCTGTACCGGTGAAACTGGACGCAGCAGTATTATGTGACAGCGTTCTGTTGCATCTTTGTACACACAAAAAACTGACAAAAATTGAAAACATCAGTCCATATTCAGTGTTAATGTCGGGAATATCTTCTCGCCTGAGGTCTGAGCAGTCCCAGCTTGCCCCTCTGGTGAAAATTTCTTATATAGCCTACATTGTAATTCAAGGTCGTACCTCCCACCTCTTACAAGCCATTAGCAGGGGTTGTATCAGTAGCTTAGGCTACTCACATGCACACTATAATACAGAAGGCCTACTCAAAGGTTAATTGGAGATCCAGATTTGTAAAATCGTGGCTTTGACTCTACTAAATAAAATAATTGATTTACACTCGCTTTCATTTTTAGGTTGATGGAAAATTATTGGTATTGTACTTACCCTGTTTGCAAAAGTAATTTTACATCATTTACATAAGATTTAATTTTCTTTTGGCTTTTTGCCCTTAAATAGAATCTTGCAAAAAAGGAAAGAGGATGGTGGGGCACATTTTGAGGCATAAAGGATTGGTTAATTTCTCAACGGAGGGTGCAGGGTAAGACAAAGATCTGAAGTATTTTAAGCAGATTATTGTAATAAGCACAGAGAGATTGGCACAGGGTGGGAAGAAATAGAAGAGGGCAACAAACTAGTCAAGAGCCAGATAACATAAGGGGGGTGGGGGAATATATATTATTATTAGCACCGCGTCTTACTACCCGTTCGGGTTATACGCACTTACGCTAATGTGTAATGGTAGGGTGATTGTGAGATGAAATGGAGGACCTACAGTTTAACGTGGAATCCGAACCACGGTGGAGGCCTGGCATTCCTCACATTAACGATATATAAATTTACTTCATTTTTAACACTCAATTCTAACTGTTTGGGCTATATGCTATTATTATTAATAGCACCCCACTACCCGTTCGAATTATGCACTAATGTGTAATGGTAGGGTGATTGTGAGATGAAATGGAGGACCTACAATTTAACGTGGGATCCGAACCACGGTGGAGGCACTGGCATTCCACACATAAGTTGTGATTAATACACGTCTTGTCAGAGGTGAAGGAAAGGTTCGGCAATCAGATAAATCTGTGCCGGGACCGAGGATTAAACCCCGGCGGGTTCAATGCCTATGTACTTATATGTTGAATTAAGAGGAAATGTACCTGAATTTGCATGGAGGAAGGTTGGGAAACCATTTAGGAAACCCCCGGTCCACCCGATTGGGATTGAACCCTGTCTTTTGCGAAAATGCTGCCTTAGGCCAAGCAGCCACCCAAAGTGGGTAAAATATATACTCAACTTTAAAATTTTATATTGATATTAAATTGTTTAGAAAAATATCAACTTTATAGTCAATTCAGAGTTGATTTTATTTATAAACAAGTATATGGATATGATTCAAAAAGAAAACGAGCGTTTTCGAGTCACATGGTGGCTCCTTTCTAAAATACATTTATATGCTATCTTTAAAAATCTGCTTTGTTATTTACATTCAGATTAATGAGGTCACACATTCATATTTTATGGGCCAGTAAAAATTGAGCCTTGGCCGACTAGAGATTTTTGTACCGTTGTATTCTTTTATTAACCTGAATTAATTTTATAGCATTTTTATAAAATAAAATATTTTTAAGTATTTGAGATAGATAAAATGCACTTTCTGACTCAATATGGAACCAATGTCTTTATTTCCCCTTTGAAGGAAGTTGTGCTACAGATATTTATTTCTCAAGAAAGACTCATGAACCCCGACTGGGATTGAACCCACAAACATCTGGTCCTGAGGTGAGCACTTTACCCCAAGACCACCGAGGTTTACAATAAATTGTTAAATTAAATTTTGATGCAAACTACCTTTTATTTCCCCCTAAATATTGGTGTGCATCTTATTTTAGTTTTTGGTGCCTACCTATTCAATTTTGGTTCTCTTGCTTTTTTTCATTGTGATTAAATAAACATTTTGTTGGTATTTAATAGATTTTAGGGTTTTTATATTGACAGAATAAAATTAGAATTTTAATGACTTATATGCTTGAAAATAGGATGGTAAATTCAATTGAGATGGTTTCAATACAAATTGACTAAATTCTATTTTTCCTGGACAAATAGTAGCATAGATTCCTAACGCGATGTAATTTTTTGTTTGTTTTTTCTACCACTGAAAGCCTTTATTGTTTCTGAAATAAAATTAATGTTAATCACAAAAAAGTCTCTTTAAGACAGGTTTGACAATGGCTATTTAAATTCATGTTATTGATATGTTAATTTAAATAATGTATATACTAATTTTAAATGAAAAATATTTTTCTATTGTCCTTCATAAAAGAGTTAGTACACAACTTCATGGTTAGCAAAGATTGGTGCCCTGTGTGTATTGATATTTCATTTAAAAAGTTTGTCACTACAAATTTTACTATCCCTATCTAATGCCCAAGTTTATTGGTAGTATAATTTGGTTTTGATTATATAAAAATCTAATTTACAATAATTTATTTACATAAATGAACGTAGATACTTGTAATAATTTACTTCCATGAATGAACATGCTTATCTAGTTCCAAGACAGAAAAAAATAGTTATTTATATTGTAGATTCATAAATCCCATTTTACGCTAAATACTTTCATTTACCCATGACATAGGTAAATAAAATAATACTTTATATACTAAAAAAAAGTTGAAATGAAGATAACGTGTCACCAAAATTTACCTGGCTGTGAAATCCTCCTGGCTTAGCCCAAAGTAATTTTTACTAAGGAGTATAACTTAAAAGAATGGCCCTAGTGACGATGGTGAGTGTTGTGTGATACGTGTTTATTAGGGGTGTGTGAAGTACACTTTTTAAATTCAAATCGGATGAATGAATTATTCTCAAAATTGAATATAAGTACATATATTTTTTGTTTCATGCTTGAATAAATATTATATTTTGGGTATGTGTATAACTCTATGCACTAAAATTACTTGGAAAATGATTTATTGCACAATTGTTCCTAATATTTGATATGATTCTGTTAAATCAAAGCTATTTATCACAGCTTATGATTTAATTACTTTAGGTTATTTCCATATGATTGTCTTTTACTGTACATAAAAGATCAGAATAATAAATAACCTTCATTGACTAATTAAAGTTAAGATTTAGATAGAATGCTCTGAAAAAAACTATAAAAAAATTGTGATTTAATGAATTAGACAGTTTCAAGGTTGGTAAATATATAAGGTGACATTGTCTTATTCCAAGTCCCATTACTCCAGCAATCGAAAGATGCTGAATTATATTCTCCCGACATGTTTCGGTATTTATTATACCATAATCGTGGACACTGCAAAAGAAATTAAAGAACATGAAATTTGAAACCCATGTAATACCAAAGTCTTGATAGTTGCTGTTATATTAATGAATTGTAAAAGACAATTAATAAACAAACAAACTTACCAAGTCATGAGAAACTCTGGGTGTTGATGCAACTGCGAAGCTAGTTTACATCTCGCAGTCGTATCAACACCTAGTGTTTCTCACGACTTGGTTAAGTTTGTTTGTTTATTAATTGTCTTTTACAATTCATTAATATAACGGCAATTATCAAGACATTTTTATTACATAGGTTTCAAATGTCTCCATGTTCTTTAATTTTGTTTTACAGTGTCTATGATTATGGTATAATATATACCGAAACATGTCGGAAGAATATAATTCAGCATCTTTTGATTGCTGATATCACAAGGAGTAATGGGACTTGGTTTTTTTTATACATCACTTTTAAAATTTCATAATTTTTTAACATAACATATTTGACTTAAAACCTTGTTTATGTCCACACTATATTATATCCTTCGAATCTTTTTAACAAGGACACATAATCGCCTTATTTAAATTTCAAATGGCATATGTTAGTCTATAAATTCTAATTTTATAATTTTTATCTACAAAATAACTAAACTTGGTTTTGTTTTTACATTATGGTATCCTTGTTTTGTAACACATTTTTAATATGTAATACTTTTATTTTAGATTTTTCATCAACTTATGTTTTAGTTCTGTTGATGATGCTATATTAATCTTTTTTTTAATACTAATGTCACCTAATATATCTACCAACCTTGAAACTGTCTAATTCATTAAATCACAATTTTTCTATATTTTGTTATAGTTTTTCCAGAGTATTCTATCAAAGTCTTAACTTTAATTATTACTACTACATACTTTAAACTACTTTAGAATGTTTTCTAAAATGTTACATTATTCGCTAAGCAGCTGTATAATTACTGAAGCGTTGTTTTTTTTTAACTCAAGTTGAGGTTTCGAAGCTTCTCACACCCCTAGTGTCTGTATAATGGTGCCATTAAATATATGAAGAAAGGGATGTTTTAAGTTTGACATAGACAGTCTAGTTTTATTGTAAAATTTAAAATCTTGGGTTGCAAATTTTTTTCTTTTTAGGTAAATGTTTGGTTGTGTGTATTTATTTATTTCTTTCTTAGCTAGTTTGTAAGTGGGCAAATTACTTGAATGTGTATTTTTATATAGTATTTTTTAGCATGTTGAGGACTATTTTGTACATTTAGGATGGAAAATATTGTGTGACCAACTTAAATTTGTGATTTAATGAGACAAGAAATTTTTATCTTTAAGTGAAAATGATAGCCTTTGAAGAAGACTTAACTAACACCTTTATTTTTTTCCGCGGGACAAATTTCTTTGGGCGGATGTTGTAGGGAGGTTCCATTTTAAATGTCCTTTCAATTTGTAAATGCTGGTTCATGCACGAGGTTAAGTTCAATATAAAGCACGAAAGCTCTCATGCTATTAGCAAATTAAGAGCTGTCAGTATACGAGAAACAAGATTTTTTTTTTCCCCTGAATAACTTGCATTTTATGTTTCTCATTTGCTGATAGATTATTACTAGTTTTAAAATGTGACACCCAGTTATGTTGTCATTTTAAGAAGACATTGCAGAACGAGATCTTAAACACACCTTAAAATATGAACAATTTTTTTATTTATTTTTTTCTATAAAGTTTTGTTGTTATCATAATGATAACTGTGCAGTAATCTACCACTACTGACTATAAATTTGTAACAAATATTAAATTTAATTGTAATATATTTAAAGGGGGGAAAATGTGTAGTAATTTGTTTTAGTTTATTAGTATAGTGTAAAATTACCTGTACTTGCAAATATATTTACTCCCAAAATTATTTGTAATGTCAGCAGTTTGGAAAGGAAAAAACTGTCCAATAAATTGTTCTTTAAAATAATATTGTTTTAATTTCCTACTTGAACTATATTGAATAACTGATGATATCACTGGAATGTTTTAGCAAGGTCTTTAAATTTTTAAATAATAGCAATACCTAGGGATGTGAAAAAAGTATTGATACTTAATTAATATTGATATTTTCCTTTTAATACTAGTATTTTTTTGCTCAATACTTTTACTGATATTAGTGCTCACACACTGGTATCAGATTGATATCGAAAGAAACAACTTTTTGCTATCGTCACTCATACTGGGATTGAATTTTTACTAGGGTGGGCTGAGGAGGAAGAACAAAAAACGCTATTTCTCAATTCTCATTCATTTTCTGCATGACAAGCCAGAAGCAACTCTACTATTCAATTTCTTTTAGCTCATAATTAATAGCTGTTTGTTCATCTCTACTTATTAGTACAGCCTGATGGCTGGCCTGCCGAAAGTGAAAAAGTTATTACTAGATAAAAAAATATTTTTCCAGATTGAAATGTTGATACCGATATTTACTGTTTGTTATTGGTATGTTTCTTTCGATACCACATACCTAGCTATGCCATTATTTTGGTAGTAACCCGGTTTTGTAAGGCCTTATTTTGTATCGGAGTCCTAATGTATATTCATTGCTTATTGATATTCCGCATGTGGCTAAACGTTGTTTAGATACGTGAAATTTGATACAATGAATCACAACATGAAATAGAAACTGTTGTAATGTGGTATGTTCAAATCGATATAAAAACACTGGTAAAGACATAATATTTTTCATTTTTCTTGATAAGAATGGAATGAAGAAAAACGAAACATGTGGGTTCATATATGTGACAGAAATAATATAGTAGAGAGATAAGATCTGCTTTTTATACAAAGTATAGTAATTAAAGGTCTCCTACTCAAAATGGTGACAAAGTAATATAAAATTCACAAACCTAAAATGTAACCATAACCATAACCAAACCTATATTTTGTTTGCATTTTGAAGATTAAGCTATAGGCTAATTTGGATGGATTAACTTGTTTGGTCAAATATGACACGCTTATAAGGTGTTAAGTCAACACATACAACTTTCAAATTAATTTTAAGCTAAATTTCCATCTTGAATTTTAGTTAATTTGTTTACAGGACTTGCGTTAAAAAAGCCTAATCCCTTACTAAAGGATTGAATTGAATAATACCCAGTATTAATCTTTTGAAACCCATATTTGAATGTTATTTTGTCCATATCTTTTGCGGTAATGTACATTTATTATCAATTGTATCATCTAAGAGTTTTAAAAAAATTTCCACATCGGCGCCTTACAGTCCCTATGGTAGTACAGGTTAGCCGCCTTACAGTGCCTATGGTAGTACAGGTTGGCCGCCTTAAGTGCCTATGGTAGTACAGGTTGAAATTTTAGTTCGGCACTCTTGGGACCTGACAAGTACTGGAACAAAGAATTTAACTCCTAAGAATCCGTTATATATCCGAACTCTATGTTCACCGCATCATACTACATACTTATTGCTGTCATACAAAGTACAATAAATATTAGAACCAGAAATAATACACCCCCTTTCACAACTTTTGGTCTCTTAAAAGACATATTTTCTTAGCACAGCCTCTTACTACTCATTCGGATTATACGCTTATTTACTAATTATTCTAATGTTTTTAAGAGATGAGAAAGGTTGTATTTATAAGAAGTGTACCTACATTTGTGTGGAGGGAGAGGGTAAAACCTCAGTACACCCGACCAAGACTCGAACATCGATCTCCCCATCATCAGCAATCTAGTCTACTGCGAGAGCAGCACCTTAGACCATGCGGCCGAAGCGAGAAAGACAAAATTAAGGATTAAAATACAGCCAGAATATAAGCCACAAAAAGAATATGTAACTGAAACACTAGGCTTCAGGCGAAAACAACTTTGGCACCTTTGTACTGGTAATAGCACTATATCAAACTAATGGTAGCATATTTAAAAAGTACCGGACTAAAAAGAGTTTCAGCCTCTATTTTGGTAGGATAAAAAAAAACCTTCCAGAACAGACTTCATACCAAAATCAGGGTATACATTGTATGTTTTATAATAATATTAAAGTGAAGAAGATCTCCAATTATTTTGTTCATTCACCAAATTTAAACTTTTTTTTGTGCCCGATTGATTGTCACCAATTTCTTAGTAAATGGAATATGAGATGTCTATGGATAAAGATGATATCAAATAAAGAAGTGCTACGAAATGCAAAGGAATACAGGAAAGAAGAGTAGACATGGTAGGACTGTAATCCAAGCTCTAGAATTAGAGGGATTCAATACAAAATAAACAAATTTAATGTTACCAAAAATTTAGAAAAATAGGAGTGCGAAGTGTAAACAATATTATGTTTTTTTGTTGTGAAATATATTAGGGTACACAACCCATCTCCTAGAAGGAGGGTAATCTCACTGTTCTCCTTCAGTGACCAATTTAGTTTTAATGCGACGAGGACGAAGGCTAAGTAAAAAAGGGCAACAAAATTATATATATCTAAACCTAAGGATAAATGGCGTAACTATAATAGTAAAAAAATTCAAGTCTTAACGAAACTTTGCTTTTATTTCATTTAACCTCTTATTAAAGAACATATCACTTCTGCAAACAATCTAAGCATATTCTTTTTTTTTTTATACAATATCGGTAAAAGCTGAATAATAACAATCTATTATTATTGTTTTTTACAAGACTTTCAATTAAAGTACGTGTATTAAATTTTAATGTCTAGCATTATAAACATGGCGTATAACAATATAAAAAACTTAAATGAGAATTTTAGCAATGACTTATTTTAGTGCAAGTCAAAATTGTAACTAACAGTATTATAGTTCCGTGATTGCCCCATTAAAGATCAGCCTACGCATGACGTCTCCACAAATTACGGAATCCTCCAAATTTAGAAGTAATACTAAATAAACTTAGATATTCTTTCATTAAACGTTAAGGATAATTCCTAACTTTATCATAAGAAAAAAATATTATTAACATTCTGCCACGTTCAATAACTATGCAAAATAATTCCTAAGTTAGATACATAACGTTAACTATACAAGAATAATTATTAACGTCCCGCATTCCAACAACTAAATCATTAAGGCCTAATATTATAAAAACTTCTTAATATGGATATTAAGACAACACGCTTCGAAAACATAATCTTAAAGTTAAATAACTGAATCCAAGTTGATAAACAAGATTTGACTAACATTAGAAAAATTCCAAAACTCGCATTAAAAACTTCCCCACATTACTTTGTATTTTAAGTAAAGTCCTATTTGTCATGCGTAACATAAGTGCAGTTATTTTAATATTTAGTAAAATGAATGAATATTCATCTATGACGGTAAATAACAATAAATATACGTAAAGCCAAAAAGGGAATTTAGAAAATTACAATAATATTTATATTTAAGCCGAACAAGAATTTCTCCTTACATTATATGAGTCTGCCTTTGAAGCCTAAGCTTCGTCAATGTCCGAGCCTAATCCAAGAGTGGCTGCTATCTTGGTGAACAGTCTCTTATATGGCGCAACTATCGAACACTCGAGACGGAATTACACCAAGGTGGGGATCACAGAGTTTAACCACATGGAAAGGGGGAGATGCGCTGTACTAGGTGTGTTGAGAACATTCTATCAAGGCCTCGGCTCTTCTACGCTGTTCTCGGCGTCCATGTTGTTCTTGAGACAAGTAGTGGTGCGTAGCGGCAAGATGCAGCACTAGGATCATCGCTCTTAGATGTTTCAATGTTGTTAGCGTGTGTGGACGTCCTTTTCCGCTCGCTCGTCCGGTCGGTGAAATTGGGTAAGCGCTGTTCTTGTTGACTAACCCATTTTTAGATGCCTAGTAGCAATAATTGCTACAGGACATATACTAAGACATGATAGTTTGACGAAGATAACTATAGAAAGAGATGTGGGAGGGAGAAATTCAAGAGGAAGACCAATACTGGAGTACGAGAATCAGATAGAGGATGATGTTAGCAGAAGAAGGTAAAAAATTTGTCCCAGGATAGACTAAAGTGGAAAACAACAGCAAACGAATCAGAAGCTTAGTGACTTAAAAGATGATATGGATTAAGTGAAAATATTTAAGTCAAGTCATTTGTTATAAAACCTACTTAGGTGGCCGAAAAGCTCAAGTTGTTGCTCTCTCGTACTGCCGATTACGAGATCATGGTTCGAGTTTCGGTCAGGCGTATTGAGGGTGATTTTCCCTAAATGGTTTGCCACTTTTCATGCAAATGTGGATACATTTCCTCTAAATTAAACCTTCCTCCCTAATATATTATCGTAATTAGTACATACGCAAATAACCAGAACAGGTAGCAAGATGTGCTAACACAAAAGTTGCTCAAATGTTTAAATGTAAAATTTGGTAATATTGCACATAGTCATTGCCAACAACGAATATTTCTCACGCATTTTGGCTTCTCTTTTTTAAAATTTTTGTCTCCAACTGTACTTATGATAATTCACTACTTTTTTGTATTGCAGCATTTCCCAAAAAAGAGTTCCACAGAACCCCGAGGTTCCATGAAGTAAAGTTGAGGGTTCTGTGAAAAAATATTTAGACATTAAAAATAAAAATATTATAGGTATGTTTTTCTCTGGTGGATTCTTTGTTTCAGTACTTATGTGCCAGACGAAGCAGACCAAATTATTAATTTGTTTAAAAGTTCACCATTAGTAACGATTATTTAAAAATATAATGTGATGAGATGGGTAATCACCACTCAGCCCTGCTTTTGCGCCTGGCTACGAATCTAGGGGTTTCGGTTTCGATCTCCTTCTGGTACCTCGGGTATTTTTTCCCTAAAGGGGAAACTACCCTCATTCACTATCACCACCACCTCATCTCGTAGGGACATGTAAAGAGTCTTCACGGATATGATGTACGATTAGTACATTTGGGCATCCCCAGGACAATGATACATTAGTACTGGCTAATCTTTCCACAAACTGGGATACGAATGATGTAACCCAGACGCACAATATTATTACTATCCCTGCCCCATTAGCGTAATAAAAATGCATGTATGTTGGACGGGTAGCGAGATATGGAGCAAACTATAAGTGCGTTAATTATAATTTAAACTTCCCTCTCCTGGATCTGGCGCTGTAAGCTTAGTCAAGAATATCTAGTCCAGTTTGAACTGACTTTATTAACAGTAAATGATATTCAAAATATTTTAGAAAAAAAGCCGAAAATTGTTGAATTCAGTGCTCGATTCAAACTTAACTCGTAGTTGCGGTCACTTGGTTGAGTAAATGAGCCATGTAAAACATTTTCACTTCTGACAAGTCGTTTGTTTTGTATTATCAATCACATAATGCGCTATAGAAAGGAAAAAAAAGTTTAAATAAAGTTGTAAATATGCTCGGGTATGTGAAGGGAAGTTTGAATGGTTTTTACTCGCTTTAGATTCTGTCACTAGAGTTCAATAACATAGCATATAACTGATAAACCTCTGTGATGAAGAGCGACATAGCCCTCCCTCGGCTTCTGACGTTAATGACTGTGAGCACAAGGGTCATTACCTCTTTCGGTCCAAAATAGTAGTAGTAAACCTAAATCTATGATATTTGGTCGACATCATGTGAATCTGACGGTGCGATGATTGTTTGGACCTATTCAACACCCTTGGTGCCCTTTCATACGAGAGATATTTTATCGCGCGATCAATTCTGACGTTCTTTTCAGACGAGGGAAAATAACTCTCTTGTTGTCCATCCATTCATGATGTTCAGTAGCGCTTTAAACCTGGCCGACAACGTAAACCACCGTATGATAATGATGGCTACACATCTTTTGTTTCGCAGAATAATCAAAAGAAAAAAATAGAAGGCGGTTCTGGGTACACCTATAATTAGTTTTAGATTACTTGAAGGTGATTTTTGTTTTAAGTTTTGCTAAACGACACCAGTATGACGATAAGTTTCTTAAATATTTTCGCATGTCAGTGGTAACATTTGACGAATTTCCGCATTGTTTATCACCAAATTTACAGAAAGCTGATACAGATATGAGAAATGCAATCTCACCATCAGAAAAAAGTGAGTGGTAGCTACGTTAAGGTAAGGAAGGTAGGGAACTCTGCCTGTTAATTTAATATGTGCAATTATTGAAAAGAGCATAAATAACATTGAAGGCCTAGTTAGTTTAAATTGTATATATCTAAAGGCAATTCAACTCAAATGATAAATGCATGATAGTTATACACACATTATGTCTATTTACACACACATATATGTGTGTGTGTGTGTGGCTGTAGAGTTTATTAAAGCTTTGAGAAAATATTTATTTATTTGCATTTGTTGAAATAATCTTAGGTAGAATATTTTATTAAAACAACCTTAGAATTGTTGGACAAACTCAAAAAGACATTTTTATCACAAACGTTTGATGAACTTCTATCTCCAACAGTAGAAAACTCGCGCGATTTACTCCCGCTCGTCTGAAAGCATATATTTGACTGAATGTATCGCAAGGTCGATGTGCGGTATTTTTCCCGCGCGACCACCTCGTCGCTAGATACAAGCGACTTATTCTAGACTGGTGCGGTGGTGTGAGAATTTTACCGCGCGATATTTTCTCTCGCTGTGTGAACGGTCACATTTGAACCAATCAATGTATCTCAGCGGATAAAATTCGCGCGATAAAATACCTCTCGCGTGAAAGGGCACTCAGAGAGGAAACATTAAAACTAGAGTTCAAACTCTGACCTCCCTCTCACTATCAACCTAGTCTATTGCAAGAGAGAAGTATTAGACTTTGTGACCACCGATGCCAATGAATCCGGTTAGCAAGAGTATTAATTTGACTCTTTGAAACTCTAAGTACCCGCTTGAATGGTCGTATGGTCTAACCACGCTACGCTCACTTATACTGCAGATGAAGGGGAGATTGAGGTTCGAATCTCAGTCGGGTGTACCGAGGATGTTTTTTCCTAATTGTTTACCCACTTTGCCTCCACGCAAATGTAGGTACACTTCCTCTATATATAACCATCCTAATCCCTAAAACCATTGGCTTAGTTACTATATAACCGCTAGTAAGACACGATGCTAAAAAAAAACCTTGCAGCTTTAGTGCAGCGATTCACAACCAGGGTTCCGTGAGATTTTGCAAAAGCTCTTGTTTTATTTGTCTGCCCATAATTTAAGTGTTGGAATGTGTTTAGAGAACTCGTGTATAAGAAAAGAACCGGCAGTAATGTTATTATTACTAGTATTATTATTTGCACCGCGTCTTACTACCCGTTCGGGTTATACACACTTACGCTAATGTGTAATAATAGGGTGATTGTGAGATGAAATGGAGGACCTACAATTTAACGTGGAATCCGAACCACGGTGGAGGCCTAGCATTCCCCACATTCACAAGATGTCTTGTCAGAGGTGAAGTAAGGGTTTGGTAATCAGATAAATCTGTGCCGGGACCGAGGATTGAACCCCGGCCGCCAGCATAGAAGTCTGACACCCTACCCCTAGACCGCCAGGTCACCGGCAATAATGTTAAAAGTGAGGTTAGTAAGAATAGTGATAAGCCAAGTTCAAGTAATGAAGGACAGTTAGTAAAGAGAAATAGGCAATAAAACCTCTTGAAATATTGTATTCAAAAGTATAAGCTATTTTTTTTTATTTACAGCCCCTATTGGCTTGGATGTATAATTTTTCATTTACCCCTATCAAACCTAATATCCGTTAGCCAGATAAGGGTTACCTGAGAGTTTACGAAATATTCTAAGGGTTCCTTTAAACAAAAACAAAACAAAAGTTGTTAATCCCTGCTGTAGTGTGTGACTCCGTACCCTTATCAAGGTTGATGCTACCGTGTGTGGTGTTAGCCAAGTGCATCTAAGAGGCTGTTTTACACGAGTTAGAAACATGTATATCTGTGGAGCCAGTAGTTAAACAGAAAAAAAAACCTCAAAAGGTGAACAAACTCCTTAGTTTGGTGACGCTCATTGAAAACCAAGGCACTCTGCTTTTTAAGTGTGTGCTTTCAAGTGTCTCATAAACATGTGAATGGCTCTGATAGAAACAGGAAAAAAAAAAACTAAGTACCCAATATTAATTTATCTCACAAAGAAATATGGATGGAAGAGATTTGGTCATTTTTACATGAAGTATTATGTTCTTTCTATACACTCTAGTACTGTTCTAAGACTCTTATATATAGGTATATATATACCTGAAAAGGTATTAAGACGCGATGAATAAAAAAGTGTTATTTAAAATTTTATGCATACATGTTTTTATTTAGTTTTTAGATAATCTGCCAAATTATTAACGTTTGACTATTTAATCCGGAGAACTATATATATGTCCGGCATTCTGTGATCCGGCAACTCCCACGTTCTCCGGATTAAATAGTCAAAACTTAAGTAATTTGGCAGATTATCTAAAAACTAAATAAAAACATGTATGCATAAAATTTTAAATAATACTTTTTTATATTCATCACGTCTTAATACCTTTTCAGGTTATGCACAGTACAAATTACGCTAATGAGTTAGGGATTAGGAAGAAGTTGACTTTAGAGTATATACCTAAATGTTGAATGTCGGAAGTCAGCTGTGAGCTGTCAGTCAGCACCAAAGAAGCCACGAAGCTACTGTAAACTACGTAAAACCGCACCACTATGCGACGCCTGGTTAGAACTGTATTATATATAGTATCAAAGTTAAGGGTTATCAAGGGTGTGACAAGCTCTTTAAATGGTATAGGTACTAAGTATTTTCTTCCGTATGATTAGGTAGATTTGTTTTACACCTAAATCAGTATTAGGTGGACGAGCAAAAAAAGGGAGAAATGAGTAAGAGGGGGGGGGAAACAAGGGGTATGTCACACACACATCCCAGAGTGAGATGCTTCGCAACCAAAAGATTAAAATGCCCTTTGCACTATATTTTCAATTGAATTTACATGCTTGGATTTGTTCACTTCCTATGTTTAAAGCAGCGCCTTTTGGCTGATTTTATCTGGCTCGTAATAGATTTAACAAACGAACAATTGTGTTCATAAAAAGAGAATAATTACTCAAGTAATATAAAATTAATATAAAAATTATGGGGTTTTTTTCTTTCAAATTGGAACCCCAAATATGTTTTTAACCCCACTTGGTCTGCTATATCAAAAAGGTTGCCGACCACTGGTTTAAAGAATGGTTTGTAGTGTATCAACATCTAATGACGAGTTCATGGAAATGACTGGTATTGTGGTACGCATTCTGTCATCTCCGAACTTAACTCGTGTTGGCCCGTTTCTCACGCTCCGGTTCAGGGGTGACCATGCAACTAGTTGCGCTATTAGCGCCTTTAGACCAGGAGTTTACAAAGTGGGCGTCCCAAGATTGTTTTTATACTCTATTCAGCGGCGGAGCTACGTACCCGAAACCCCCGTGACTGTGGGGAGAGGAAGGAAGGTTTGGAACGGTATTTGGGGGTGCAGTGTTAATAGCTACCTTATACTAATTTATAGAGGCTATGTGATTATTTGTATTGTTCGATTATATTTTATGGTACATTTTTATTTTACACATTCCCACATTTCCAGAGGAAAGACTCTGGGGACTGAAGTCACACACACACAAAATCTAAATAAAAATTATTATTAAAATATAAAAAAAAACTATAAAATCATCTTGTAATAATATCTTGTTTTGTAGTAATAAATTTATAATTAAAAACCACATTAGTAATTCATTTCAGCTTCACTTTCTTAACCGGGCTAAATATCGTGAATAATAAGACGTAATATACTCAGGAATTCCTCCGCACACGGAGATAAAAATATGTCAAAATTCCGTAAAAAATATATATATATTAAAGTAATTGACCCATGCTTACATTAACTAATAATTGTTAGACTTTGAATAGATTTTTCTTTAAATGTCTGTAAAATTAGTATATTTTATATTAAAAGTTATAAAAAATATATCATTATTAGTGAATGCAGGAATGGGTCCACTTCGATATATTTTGGTACGAAATATTTATTTATTTATTTCTCCATACAGATCAGATTCGTCCGCACGTTCTTTAGTCTTGAGATGACCGTCGTCTCGTCGAGCAATATTTGAAGAATGAGGCACCACCCCCCCCTTTCCCCCTCAGAAAGAAAATTCCGAATATGTGCCTGCACATTCCAGGCATTTATTTCAATGCTATCCTCTTTGATTCTTTTCTTCAAACTGTTGATCATAAGTATACTTAGTAAAAAAAACCACTTTAATTACGTATTTAACAATATTTGTGTATAAAATAAGTAATACAACCTTGTTCGTTTAAAATAATGGATTTTTTTAAACAATGAAGTGATACGATAACATGAGGGATGAGGGGAGGGGGAGGCAAAGGGAACGCCATGTGTAAAGCGCTGGAGGGGATAGAGGGGGCAACCAAACCAAGCTCCACAACTGGTTTTATAATAACAATAATGATAAGTCCAAATACTACAGTAGTAGGATTTATAAGTATAAGGTTCAATCCTCGGTCCCGGCAAAGATTTATCTGATTACCAAACCCTTCCTTCACCTCTGACAAGACATCTTGTGAATGTGGGGAATGCCAGGCCTCCACCGTGGTTCGGATTCCACGTTAAACTGTAGGTCCTCCATTTCATCTCACAATCACCCTACCATTACACATTAGCGTAAGTGCGTATAACACGAACGGGTAGTAAGACGCGGTGCTAATAATAATAATAATAANAACTGTAGGTCCTCCATTTCATATCACAATCACCCTACCATTACACATGAGCGTAAGTGCGTATAACCCGAACGGGTAATAAGACGCGGTGCTAATAATAATAATAAATGATATAAGTATAAATCAAATGTTTAGATAAGTATTTTCCTTTCAAATTGCGAAGGGTTCATCATTTGCACTGTAAAAGTGGACCCTCGTTGCTCTAAGAGTTGTTTATGTTTATAATATTCGCCTAACTAATCAATTTATTATACCATTGACACCTTATCTAAGTCGGTAGCGTGTCTGTTGTTAAGGGTCCAGGGCTCAATGGCATGGGCGAAGAATGTATCACCTTTCACAGGGATTAATTAAAGGCCTGGACTCTGGATGTTGTATAAGTTCAAGATTTAATTTCATTTATAAGTTTCGTTCTTACATAATAAATTGGTTCCAAAAGTTAACGTTAAGTACCTCAAATAAAAAAATAACAGCGCACAGCCTACAAAAATAAATTTCTAGAACAAACACAGACAAGTCACAATTTACCAACGTAAATAATCTAAATCATGCCTGAAATTGAATACGGGATCCTTAATAGTAGTAACTTTGGTAGAAAGAGACTTAAATAAAAAATATATATTTCCCGTCAACATTAAAAACGTTTTAACGTGTTATTTTATAGGTAATGAATGTTAAAATCTATCAAAAGTGACACCTGCAGCTCACATGACTTGGCGTATGACGCGTTAGTCCAGGCAAGTAAGAAAGAGTGGAAGATTTGGTCATCCCTGCTCGCCACTAGTCATGCCGGGCATTAGATAATCCTTCAACTTCAAACTTTCAGAGCAAAGGTCGTCACAACAGTTTCGCGCGCAATTGTTTCCCCTGTTTGTACTTGCATCTGTTAGTGTGGTCATCCCTTAGAATGTTGTCATTGCACTTGCAAGGAGGTGACGTCATTTGTCAAAGCGGTCAAACATGTTCTATAGTGAGATTCTGGCTCGAAGAAACTTTTAGAAAATACAAACGCATTCAACTGTGCTCAACACTTCAAAAGAAAATAAATAACATATTTTCTAAGAATTTCTTCTATCAGAATCCTACGATATCTATCTATAATCGGACCATCATTAAAAAAATTTATCAAAGCATATGAAACAGCTACAAAAAAAAGTTACTATATTTATTTTGTGAAAAATTAACACCATCTCTTAAAGTTAACAGATATATAAAACATAGCTCAACATTTGATATGAGATAAGATATTGGTAACTTTTTGAGCTGTCAGATAAGGTTCTTTCTATGCCAATCCGGCTATAAACCGAGCGTCACATCGGAGTGCGGTAACTTGCATCCTTCATTAGATAACAGCGGAATTGATAAGGTTAGATTCACTATACATCATTAAAACGATTAACAAATAAAGCCCGGATAAACCTGCATGACACAGGATCTCATAATTTAAAATATTAGATTGATTTTCAAATTCAACTTGATTACAAATTACTCGTATCAATTTGTACACAGGCTAATGCTGTTGTACTTATTTTCATCTTTCGGGTTTTACACACACTATATTAATGACATTAATTTAATAAGGCTGAGAAAAGTATAATTTAGAGGAAATGTGCCCACGTGTGCTTGGAGGGAGAGTGGAAAACTAGGAAATACCCTCAGCAAGATTCGGACCCCAAGCTCCTTGTCACCACCAAACAAAACTAAATGAAATTGAGGTTTATACTGTGTGCCCACCGGCGGGGATGGTAGCTAACTTTTTTTTATGATGAAAAGTAAATTAGATATTTTTTTAGAAAGGGTGACTCTCCATATTTGTATTGAATATATTGTGTTCCCGTTTTTTTAATAGAATGTTTTTTGGACTTGTTGGAAACATCGCTCTTGTATAGTCAACGTTTCTTATTTTATTTAGAATAAAAACACAGTTTAAAAAATATAAAAAATAACACAAGTTGTAATGGCCATGCTGTCTAAATATTTTTATAAATTTACTTTGAATTGTCGAGGTCTTGGGATTAAGTGCTTACCTCAGGACTCAATGTTCGTAGGTTCAAACCCAGACAGAGTTGATGGATTTTTCATAGGCGATAAAAATATGAAAGATAATTTCCTTCGGAGTGGGAAGTAAAGCCGTCAGTCCCAGGTAGATTGTGGTATGTAAAGGAACCCTGGAAGGTATGTGAAGATACATTTCCCGGTAAAATTGGTAGGCTCTTTCGCTTTCGCTCTTAGAAATTCTCGTGTGCTGATGTAATCAATCGATTCAGAAAGTGCACGTTAAAAATGCTTAAAATAAATGGAAAAATAAAAAAAATATTAAGTATTTATTTTCAAACCGAAGCTAGTTTTTGATGCTATAAAAAATAAATAATAGCACCTGGAAAATAAATAACCAATTATACAAACATTTAAAAAAAACATAATTATGTGTTTACAAATACTACCCCGTTCCTGAATTATGATGCTACTTGCAGATCAAAGTTTTAAGGCTGGTTGCCTCCACAGCAAGGCGCGACCTAAAGTAGATTGATCTTGTAATATTATCTAAGTTTCCGGAGGTCACAGTGTAATAAATTTGAATTCTTTTGTTTTTATTATTTCTTTCACTAACATGTCCAAGTGCATGATGGTTAGTTGTGTTGCGGTGGTGAGCGGGGCGGTAAGTTACAAAAATACTACTAAGCACTGTGTGAATAGTAAGATTTGTAAGGCTCTTTATTTTGTTTTATTACAACTTTGTTCAAATATAATTTAGATTTAAATAAAATCAACTAACACAAGGGGGAAAAACTCAATTTATTTATATTTTCATGTTTCCTATGTAAAAACCAACCGTCCCCCTCCACACACACACACACACACACACAAAAATATAATAATAAACAACGTAAAAATAATAATTTAAATAAAAATTGTTTGGCTAGCTTAGTATTCGGTAAACACTTTTAGACTCTTCGATAGTGGTTTTCCATCCCTGGCCCCCTAGTTGGTTTTTTTTTACTCAGTAGCAACTCACAACAGATGTCCAGCCTGTATTGAAAATTTGTAGTAAATAAAAATACCATTTATATTGCAAAAAAAAAAGTTACAATTACTGGAATGGCCTTCACCCGGACTAAAGTTCCGAATACAATCTCATCCAACCACACCACAATATCAGTTAGAAATAATCACATACTATCTTTTTAGTTTTACAAACATGTATATAAAACAGTAATAACAATAATAATGGCTCATCCGGTCTGAAGGACCGAATGAAAGTGCACCCAATTACACAACAATAAAAGTTATAAATAATCACATGAGACAAGTATGCTTATAAATTAATAACATAGTATCACAAACATTTATATAGAAAAAGGAATAACAACCATAATAGCTTTTTACAGAGGAAAATAAAATTTAAGGAAATATATCAGCATTCTCCCAGAGAAGGAACGTAAAACGCTGAAAAACCACCCATCATGCTGGTTTATAAATTTCTACGCTTTTCTTTTACATCTTTAAAAAATGTTTAACTTAATTTTTTTTAGTGTGCATTAGACAAAAACAATAGAACCAGCAATGTGAAAATAAAGTACTCACTCAAATAAGACAAGATCCATGTAAGCAACAGTGTATTTTTTTTTTTTTCAAATTAGACTAAATCGATAGAACCACGAATGTAAAAAAAATTAACTCTCGCTCTAACTAGACAAACAATAGAAACAACAATGTAAAAACAAAGAACTCTCGCTCGAATAATACAAAAACAATACAACCAGCAACGTAAAAATAAAGAATTTTTGGTTCGAATTAGACCAAATCGATAGAAACACGAATATAAAAATAATTAACTCTCACTCGAATTTGTCAAAATCAATAGAACCAACAATGTCATCGTGAATCACTATTTGTTCACTAAGCAAACCAAAAAGAAAACATGGTAGTTCGAGCGCTTACTCTGATGTGCGACTTTGTGTGTGTGTCCATTTTTAGTCAAGCACACTTTTTTTGTGACTTATCGTCATTCCATCCCAAGTAAATTTGTGCTGCTCAAAATTCAACTTTAACTCGGTGTGACTTTAATTCCGCTTTTGAGCTCATCTCGAGCCAAGCCAACAAAATAATAAAAGTCTCTCGCGTCTCGCGATCAAAACCTGTCCATAGAGGTGTACCTAGTTCCCCAACAGAGCGCGCGGTTTTCTCTCTTCTCGTTTGAAAGTTGAGAAGTCAGTCGCGGTAAGGCCAACAGACAAGCCAGTAAAGGGGACCGTCGCGCTTTTCATTCGATTGAGACCATCGTGGAGTTCGTGTGTCTGACGAATGATTGTTCCAGTGTTATGAGTGAAGTGTCTTAGTTTAATTTTTGCACACCCGTCCTATTTGTTTGTCCGTCTGATATCGAGGGGTTTGTTTCACGAAAGTCTCTGGTAATTGTCCGGTAGTGTTCGTGGGAACCAATGCAAGTTGTGAACTAAACTTGTGGCGATGGTGCAAGCTCGCGGGAAATGTGTTCCGAGCAGTTTCCTAATAGTGTTCCTCCTGTTGGGGTGCAGTCCCAAAAGGATATTTTCACAAGGTAAGTGGACATGATCCACAATATATTTTTTTCTTTAAAAAAAATTATTCGGCTTTCTTAATTTATTTTTCCTTTGACCATGTCGTATCAACCGTCCGGGCTATTCGCAAAATTTAGAGGAAACGTACCTGAATTTGCGTGCAGGAAAATTGAAACGTAATTTAAGGGGGAGAAAAACAATCGGAACACCCGCGTAATATTCTAACCCTAAGCCTCCTTGTTATCGGCAAAACAGACTAGATTAGTTTGACGTTCAATCAGCGTGCCCACCTATGAGATTGTCATTGTTGCAGAAGATGCCATGTTTTTGACTATGATCAAACCTTCCCTTTAACTGTGATTGGCGTAAAGTACCTGTAAAGCGAATGATTATAATCAATAATAATTATAATCAATCCTCGGTCCCGGCAAAGATTTATCTGATTACCAAACCCTTCCTTCACCTCTGACAAGACATCTTGTGAATGTGAGGAATGCCAGGCCTCCACCGTGGTTCGGATCCCACGTTAAACTGTAGGTCCTCCATTTCATCCGACAATCACCCTACCATTACACATTAGCGTAAGTGCGTATAGCCTGGACGGGTAGTAAGACGTGGTGCTAATAATAATTTAGGTCATTGTCCAACCCTCGGCCCACAACCTGTAAATCTTCTGTCCCGTCATTCTCAACGAATTTTTAAACAAATAGGCTAATAGAAAAAGGTTTAATCTTGACGTGCATTTCTGGTGAAAATCGTGCTCAGTTATCTTACTAACCATACCGCTGTGATCATAAACTACTAAAATAGGCCTCTTGTGTGTAGTATAATTTTGGTTGGAAGGAACTTAAATTATTATTGTTGTGTTTTAGTTACTAAATTTGTTTAGTTGAAATTTATTTTACAAAAAAAAAAAGTGTACACCCAAATTTTCTAATGAATTGACTTTTATGACAGCTAGAAAAAGCTTATAGATTTATTTTAACTTATTCATACGTCAAGTCATGTCTGCAGCTGTCACTTTTGATAGATATTATCAATACCTATAAAATAACACCAATATTAATATAGTAAAATGTTATCAATGTTGACAACAAAATAACATGTTTGTATTTTCTAAAAAGTGCTCCAAAGTTCATTAGTAAGTAAACGGGAGACCTGGCGGTCTAGGGGTAAGGTGTCAGACTTCTGTGCTGGCGGCCGAGGTTCAATCCTCGGTCCCCAGCACAGATTTATCTGATTACCAAACCCTTCCTTCACCTCTGACAAGACATCTTGTGAATGTGAGGAATGCCAGGTCTCCACCGTGGTTCGGATCCCACGTTAAACTGTAGGTCCTCCATTTAATCTCACAATCACCCTACCATTACACATTAGCGTAAGTGCGTATAACCCGAACGGGTAGTAAGATGCGGTGCTAATAATAGTAAGTAAACCAAGGTTTTTTTTTCGGTGATAACCTGTTAAATGTCTCGACTGTTGACTAATAACTTTAATAAAGGGAAAAGAATTTAATGGAAATTTACTCTACTATTTGTATTATTAATATTTCATAGGTATTGATATTATTTATTCATAAAACGTGACAGCTGCATATAGCACACATTTACTTATAAACTTATGAATATTATTTTAGTATATTTTACAACTATTTAGTATTTTTCGTATTCTACTGGCCCCAAGTGATTTTTTTAAGTTAAAAGAATTATCTGTTTTTTTACATCATAATGTCGTGGTTTCTTTTCTTGCTGCCGACTTTAGGGATTCTTTGATGTACTATGTGGATTTGTCCTCGAGCTATGCAAAGTTGGACCAGTTAGGTATATTACGTTCACCTTATAAACACAAAGATACGTACGTGCATGACATACTAACTAGCTTAATTTAGGACAACCCCACTAGATATTAAACTCCAACGTTAGGATAAATAATTCCTTGATGGCAGAGTTGAATAGAAATGAGGTGAGCCCCAAATGTTGCCGCCTGCCTGACATCTGCTGTCACACAGAAATCCTTTGTTAACACTTTTTTATTTCCCTCCGGAAACTCGTTTCAGTGGCCGAATAGTCTAAGGTGTCATTCTCGTGTTAGACTGACCTGCTGAGACGGGGAGATCGGCGTTCGAATCCTGGTTGGAACCACTCTGTTTTTTTCCTTTCTAAATGGTTTCCCACTCTACGTTCACGAAAATGAGGGTAGATTAACTCTGAAATGCTTCCTTCCTCATTCCTACCCTGTTAGAGTAATTATCATATATATGCGTAACCCTATAACTAGAACAAGTAGTAAGATGGAACGTTAAAAAATAATGATTTGAAAAATATCTTCCATTAAAAACCCTATTAAAGCTAACTATACGATTAAAATATATTCCATTAAAAACCCTATTAAAGCTAACTATACGATTAAAATGCTGTGGTTTGACCACAACAAGGACTAGAATAATCTTATACATATATGTATATGTATATTTATTTCAGTCACCTCTAGTGCGTTTTCTTTGCAAGTGGATGTAAACTAATGTAATTCCAGAGCTGTTTTTTGATAGGTCTTAACGTTTAGCCACAAAAGACCTCCAAAGAAGGGTCCGCACCGACTTAAAAGTTGCTCCGCCATTTCGAATTTTTTTTTCGGGGGTTAAAAATGATATTTTTTTAACTCTTTGGAATTTTCCCGTCGGTTACAGGCTAAAAACTATAAGTTTGCCAAATTTCAAGTTTCTAGCTCATCTGGAAGTGGGTAAACGTTAATGTCAGTGATTGAGTCAGCCATGTGGCTTTATAATAGTATTATATGTATTAATACCCTAATAATTAATACACCCTCATAATAAAAATGAGATTAAATCCAGCCACTTGACAGTGATAGCAGCCCTATCGTTCTAGTCTAATTAGTTTAAAATCCAGACTAATCTATAAAGTGCCATCTGCTGATCACTTGAAGGACCTGTAACTGTCAAACTGCAAGATAAAAATATCAGACGCGGTAAAATCACTCGTTCATATTATTCTTTAAATACAAGAGCTCTCAGTCAGTTTGTAACATAGACCTGCAAGTCACAGCTCTTACGTTGACCTGACAACTGTGAGTCAGTTTGTAACATAGGCCTACAAGTCATAGCTCTTACGTTGACCTGACAACTGTCAGTCAGTTTGTAACATAGACCTGCAAGCCATAGTTCTTACGTTGACCTGACAACTGTCAGTCAGTTTGTAACATAGACCTGCAAGCCATAGCTCTTACGTTGACCTGACAACTGTCAGTCAGTTTGTAACATAGACCTGCAAGTCACAGCTCTTACATTGACCTGACAACTGTGAGTCAGTTTGTAACATAGACCTGCAAGTCATAGCTTTTACGTTGACCTGACAACTGTCAGTCAGTTTGTAACATAGACCTGCAAGTCATAGCTTTTACGTTGACCTGACAATTGTCAGTCAGTTTGAAACATGCAGCTCTTGCCATTTTTTTTTTACTTGCTTCACGCCTTAGTACCCCTTCGGGATAGCCGCATAATTTCACTAATGGGACAGGTATGAGGAAAGTAAAATGTAGATCAAATGTACCCGCATTTTCTCTGCCATGTTATGAGAAGGAAAATTGTTGAAATGACCATTACCAGTGACTTGCCAATAAGCCGGTTGTAAAGGTGTGCACCGTTATTCTCAGGCAGGTGGTCTTGCTGGTAATCGAGCCAAGGACTGCCACAGTTGATCGTGACTTCCCCCTCTTCCTTCCTCCCCTACACACACACACACACACACAGTGCAGGGCTGCACAAACTTCCTCTCTGCACACAATCTAGACAAACACAAGGACGCATAGGACATAAACAAAATAATTCAATATATTAAATTAGTATTGTTTTAAAGATAATTAATTTAATTATTTTGTCGTATTGTTAATTTTACACGTTAAAAAAGTTAACATACAGTAATGGGGTAGTTATAAACGTTACTAAAAGCACTCTAATATATTCATGCGTCAAGTCATACGTAATCTTCTAGTTATCACTTTTGATAAATTTTATCAATAATTATAAAATAAAATTAATAAAGTAAAGTGCTACCAACGTTGACGGCAAAAATAAATAGAACGGTGGACCGTACAAACTTTCTCGCTCTTTCATCTAAATTCTAAATTGTATTATTATAACTCATAACTAAGATATTTTAAACAAAATATTATACATTTTAATCATAACATAATGTGGGAACAAGGAATATCGCATTTCACTAAAGAGCATAGCTACATAAAATAATTGACACTTTTACAAAATATACATTTGTTCTGTGCATTTTCAACTCCCTATTTACCAAAGGCTTTATTTACAACAACAAAAAATCCTACAACTTGTAAGATATCGATTTTATAAAATATTATTTTAAATAAAAGTTGTTTATTTTTAAGAGTTCTACACATTTTCAGCGACTAGTTGTTTTGAATTAAATATCTGCGTGAAAAATGATCAAAATAGAATCAGTCCGTTAATTTAAATTACCCTAATATTCATCTCCTCGGGAAAATTAGATGAGCCATTTTGTTTGTAATGTTAAACAATGTCTATATATGAATTTTAATCAAAATCGTTAAAGCAGATTTTGAGAATCGATTTTTTTCACCCAACTTTTCGCACACAAGTAAACTACCATTAATTTGAGGGTTTTATAGATCATTACAAAAAACTACTCAGGAGTGCCTAATGAAAACCCTACACACCGTTGCGAAAACAACTTTTTTGAGCTCAGGGGATCATGGAACGTCAACATTATATATTAAAATCTCCAACTCAATTGTTTTGACGATCACAATACTTCCTCTCTCCGAGGGGTCGTGAGAAAGTAAACAATCTTGTGTAGTATTTTCTAAAAGGTCCCTCATACCAGCATCTTAACTAAACTCATTTCAGTCAAGTGAATCACTGTTTGCTGTCCCCGACAGGGTAGATCACCCGTCCTACATCCACCCTGAGAAGTATCACATGTCTCCTCCGGCAATATGGGAGCCGCACGACAAGGAAGCTGGTTGGAACCACTGGAACCAGTCGTTACTAAAATGCTATGGTACCATTTCTGTATCTAGGACAAACACACCGACAACACCCTTGACAATATTTTATTTCGGCACAGTTTCCTAATACCCGTTCGGGATGTATACGTATATACACGCTCCAATGGTCGAATAGTCTAAGGCGTCACTCTCGTGTTAGACTGGCCTGTCGAAGGAGGGGATATTGGGGCTTGAATCCCGGTCAGATCTACTAAGGGTAGTTTTACTCAAACGATTTCCCACCATTCCTTCACGCAACTGCGGGTATATTACCTTTAAAATGCTTCATTTCTCATCATTATAGTAATTATTATTATCATATATTAATAAAACTTGAACAATAGTAAAACACTGTATATATATATATATATATATATATATATAAATCTAATGGGGTAGGGGATGTGCTAGGTATAAATTTAGTTAAAATGTACCCTCATCTGCGTGGAGGGAGGAATATAGACTATTTAAGAAAAACTAAATCTCAGTACACCCGATCGGATTCGAGCCCTATCTTTCCGTCACCGGTAATTCAGTCTAACATGACAGTGACGCATTAACACTATTCGACACACGATGCGGGTGATTACATAGTTCAAAGATAGTAAAATATTAAGAGTAACTTATTAAAGCTAGTTTTTAGTTGATTATCACCCACTTCAGGGGTTGCAAGGTCTAACGCGCTACTCTTGCAGTAGATTAGACTGACGATGAAGGGGAGATCGAGGTTTGAATCTTGGTTGGGTGTAATGAAGAGGGGTTTTCCAAAATGGTTTTCTACTCTCCCTCCATGTAAATGTGGGTCATGTTCCTCTAAAAATAACCTTCATAATCCCTAAAACTAATAGCGTATAGTTAGTACACCAAACGAGTAGTAAAACACAGCGCTAAAAAAATGTTTGTTGCTAGTAAACTATATTTGGTACTCTCTTGATAAACAAAATGTTGGTGACCTGGTGGTCTAGGGGTAAGGTGTCAGACTTATGTGCTGGCGGCCGGGGTTCGATCCTCGGTCCCGGCACAGATTTATCTGATTACCAAACCCTTCCTTCACCTCTGACAAGACATCTTGTGAATGTGGGGANNNNGGAATGCCAAGCCTCCAGCGTGGTTCGGATTCCACGTTAAACTGTAGGTCCTCCATTTCATCTCACAATCACCCTACCATTACACATTAGCGTAAGTGCGTATAACCCGAACGGGTAGTAAGACGCGGTGCTAATAATAATAACAAAATGATGTAAACTAAACACTTGAATACCTTCCTTAACATTAATTTTGTAATTTATTGTAACGTTTGTGTTAAAGATTATTGAGGTTTAAATCATTAGTTCTCCAATAGGTATGGTAGTGTCGCTACCCCTCCTCCTACTCCTACTGACTATCGGTTACCGTACACTGACTCCGAAATGGCCCTATCTTACCACAACTCAAGCGTGGCTTTCCTGCACTACGTGGTAACTCTGGCTTCCCCTGGCAACTTCGGCAATCTCTAGCTATGTGTCCCTTTCTTTAACACGAGAAACACTTTTTCTCCCTGTTTATTGAAAGTATCTTCCTCGAACCACCCCTTTCTAATTCCTGTGGTCTATTGTCGGCTTCTATTATGCTGATCGCGGCTTCTATCACATCTTGGAAGTTTTTTGGCTTTGCTAGGTGCGCCATCCTCCATTATTCTCGTGTGAGTCCATTAAGAAATGCATCCAACACCCTTTTATCTGCCTCACATTAAATTATTTGGTTTCCCAAGCCATCATTTTCTAGCTTTAAAGTATTTAAACGAATTAATCTTCTTTATCCTGTCAGCAAACGTCTCAATATTTTCAGTCTGCTTGAGTTTAATTTTCGTCAATTATTCCCTACAAAAACGACATGTTTGTTTCCTCTTAAATCGGCGTGTTGGAGCGTCTTTAATTACCCCAAATTATTAGCCTCAATACATTCTGGATCTGTCACTAAAAAGTTTAGAGCTTCATTCGCTAAACTTAACTTTGTAACGGTCTGTCTTGGTCAGTCCTATTTGAAATAATCGCTGCTTGGTCTATTTTAGTAAAAAAAAAAAGTCTAAATAAGGTCTTCAGGTCTACCATAGAACAAAGGAATTGGAGTTATTTATGAAGCTCCTGACCTTAATTTCTGGCTGTGTAAGGTGTTGGACTTCTGTGCTGGGAGTCCGGGGTTTAATTCTCGGCTCCGGCACAGATTTATCTGATTGCCAAACCCTTCCTTCATAGTTGACAAGACGTGTATCAATCACGACTTGTGAATGTGTGGATTGCCAGGCCTCCACCGTGGTTCGGATTCCACGTTAAACTGTAGGTCCTCCATTTCATCTCACAAATCACCCTATCATTACACATTAGCGCAAGTGCGTATAACCCGAACGGGTATTAAGACGCGGTGATAATAATAATAATATATCTCTAGTAGCCTGTGATGCTCTAAGATTCACAATTTCCTTTTTTAGATCAGATATCTGCCTTACTAATTTATCAATGTTAGTTTGTAAGTCAACGTTCGTACCCATGATTTTAATGATAGTCGTATTTGGAGGGGGGAAAAACAGGCCCTACCTTGGTTACTGCTGGCTGCTCGGGTGCTAAGCTCGTCTTTCGCAGATGCTGGTGCGCTCGGTGTTTTACGGGCTCGGCTGGTATTATGTCACTGCTAGCTATCATCATCATCTGTGACCAGCCTGTGGCCTTTGCTCCTTAAATCCGTGCAATTCCTCTCTCCACCTTCCTTTCATTTTATTTCTTATTCTCTTTTCCAGTATATTCTCATATAATTTTGAACATTGGCCCATCATCGTAATCCCCCTATGATGTGTACACCTCTTCCTTTCTCCTTTCTGTATTATAATTCCTTTTTTCCACTCTTCCTGTATCTTGTTCTTCCAATTCACGCTCGTCATCCTGTATAACCATTGTATAACTGCTTCACGTGCAGCTCTTATCATTTCCACATTGAGTTCGTCCACACCTGGTGCATTTCCTTGTTTCATCACCTTATATGCGTCTTCCACTTCTTTCCTCCTCTCCTGCTATTTCTTTCTGCTCCTCTGTTTCACTCTCATCTCTTTCCTCTTCTCAAAACGTTTCATTCATAGTGCCTTAACTTCCTCTCCTGTCTTCAACGTTCTTAATTCTTCATCCACCATTCTAACGCCTTGTCTTTTCTCTCCTCCTGTTTGTTATCTGTTCCTTCCTTCCACGTCTTAGTGCCGAGTCAAAATGTCTTTGGAAAGGAATGTCACCTGTAGGCCTAGTCTATTCGCTCCAGGTATAAAAAACTTTTGGTATCAGCTGCAGAATTGATTTGTTACTTTATTTACTTAAAGATTAAAGCTAAGAACCTTTTTTACCACATTTGCTTTTTTGACAAAGTATTATCTCTAGGTCCGTGCACTAATACAGTGTAGGTTGCTTAAAATGGTATTATCCCAAGTGAGTTGCTAGTTGAACATATTAATTTTCAACTAATAGCTTAGTCTAGTGTATAAAATATGTAAGTTGAAATATTGTGTTTAACAATAAATACAAATAAATGTATTATTATTATTATTATTGGGTTTGAACCAAAAGGTTTTCAACAGATTGACTAACCATTTTCAATAATTAGACGATTGATTTGTATCAAAAATATAATAAGTGTTTTATTTGGTCTTTTTATCTGGTTTTCTTTAATAAAACCGAGTTTTTTTTTGGGTTGGGTAAAATTATAATAACCCCGACTATTTTACATTTGGCTGACTCGGACTTACAGACCAAATAATTATTATTATTATTGTTATTATTATTAGCACCGCGTCTTACTACCCGTTCGGGTTGTACGCACTTACGCTAACGTGTACTGGTAGGGTGGTTGTGAGATGAAATGGAGGACCTACAGTTTAACGTGGGATCCGAACCACGGTGGAGGCCTGGCATTCCCCACATTCACAAGTTGTGATTAATACACGTCTTGTCAGAGGTGAAGGAAGGGTTTGTCAATCAGATAAGTCTGTGCCAGGACCGAGGATTGAGCTCCGGACCCCCAGCACAGAAGTCTGACACCTTACCCTTATACCGCCAGGTCACCCCAGAACAAAGAAAAAGCAAATGTCTGCTATGGGACATTGATATTACCTAAATGTTACTAGACATTGACAGTAGTATTTTTATATACTAGCAAAGAAAATACTGTATTAGAGAAGGTCCTTCGACTTTTTTTTTTTAGAACTAAATGCTCTTAATCTAGAAAGCAGAATTGCTGTCCCAACTATAAAAAAAATATTATTGGTAATTAAAAACTTACACAAATGAAGAGTTTTTCAAACGCTATGACTCTACACAACTCTAACTCGAGCTCCGACTTAAAAACGTCCTTCGGAATGTCGCGGTCCGCCGTTTGAGACGCACATAAGTAGGCCATTCCTAGTGTGTGTGTTTTTTTCCGCCCGTGACCCGGCTGGTAACGCTTAAGAATATTAGGCGTGACCTTCAAATAGTTTTTTCTTACCCCCACCCTCAACAGCTACAAATACTTTGTCTTATAAAAAAAGCCATCTTTCAAATGTACCAGCTGGGAATCACACTTTGGAAAGTATATAATTAAATATGTGAGTCTTCTTCTTCACACGCGTGACCTCCTGCAGAGCTTTGAGGGCACGAACACGCGTTTTACTATTATTTGGGGTCACGACCTAGGGGTGTACACAATTTGTACCATTTATCTTAGACTAATTAGCGTTTTCTTTGTATGGGTGATTTTCAATGACAAATTTCTTTTATTTGAGCAAAATATTTATTTTATAAAATTTATCATAAAAGTTGACACCGTCTTTGATAAAATGTATATGTCATAACCTCACATAATATTTTCTTAAACGTTTGTAGGATTGTACGGTTACAAAAATAAATGAAATTTATGTCAAAATTATTTACGAATGTGCTGTGAAGCTTTTAAAAGTTTGGTAATCAAACCGGCTTTATTAATAAAAATAAAACACTTATGCGTTAGCCTAAATGTGAAGTTTGTGTCTTCATAAGGGGACAGTTACATTTTAAAATGCTTGCATGTGTGGATTAAACTTTCTGATCTCGCAATTTATTTATATATATATATAAACCTAGAGAATATTTTACAAGGTAAATATTTTATAAAAGATTTGTAAAATACATTAATTTATCAAATATCTTTAATAGATCATCAAAGTTACATCATATTTAATTTATAATATAACTTTTATAAACGAAATGTGACAGTGTAATAGGCCCTGCCGCCTTAAGGAAAGAATAAATTATTCTCTGTACCCGCGTTTATGGCAACATGGTCTAAAACGTCAGTTTCGCAATAGACTGGACTGCTGATGACAAGAAGATTGAGGTTCTAATCCCGGTTGGTGTGCAGAGGGTGTCTTTTCCACTCTCCATCCACGCAGATGTGAGTGCACCTCCTCTAAATTAATTTATCCTCATCCCTAACTCATTAGCGTAGTTAGTACATATGTGTATAACCTGAGCAGTTAGTAAGACAGGGCGCTTAAATTAAATAAATAAATAATAGAACCGTGTGTGGGTAAAATACACATTATCGACTTTTGTTTTCGGTCAACAGGGGAAACAGAGGCCACACACAATGGTCAACATTACTCCTGGTTGCATGTTTACCAGGGGTAGCCGGCAGTTCCACTACTACACCAGGATTCTTCTGGTAAAAAGGGACGTTTAGAAAATACAATTATTTCGCTCTCAACATCTAGACCATATTACTAGTGTAGTGTATAAGTGGACCTCGGTGGTCTTGGGGTAAAGTTCTCTCCTCAGGACCCGATGTTCAAGGGTTTAAACCCAGCCGAAGTCAATGTATTTTTATTGAGAGAGAGAAATCCGTAGCGAAACTTCCTTTGAAAGGCAAATAAAGGCGTCGATCCCATGTCGATTGTAAAAGTATGTGAAAATACCTTTCCCGACAATTTTTTTAGGATCTCTATTACTCGCTCGTAGAATATCCAGTGCGAAAAGCAACGGGAAACTACCACACTTTCAGGACTCGCCTAGTACATTGGCACGCGCCCAATTAGTGCGGTCAGCACTAACCGCCCGATTGCGTGTTCAGCTCCTGATGGATGGGAAGCACATCAGGACCAACCCTCGGGTTGAATTATTATTATTAACTAACTCTAATTTACTAATATATTTATTTATTTATAAATTGGTCAATGATAACAAATACTCCATTCACGGTAGGAATTACTCCCTGAAATGTCTTTTTTCCTACCAATATCCTACTATATAATAGATTTCTGGTAGGGAAAAAGGCCTTTCAGAAAACAATTCCTACGCTGAACAGACTTTAGTTCCCTCCCCCTGTATAAATGATCTTGGTGTTCCCTGGACATTAAACTCTACTTCCACTATCATGTCGACCTTATAATATCTTAATGACTGAAATTGGACTTATTAAATTTGTTACCTTCTAATTTAAGAAAGTTGACTGTTTTTTTTATGTATGTACTATGCCCTGCTTAAATCTAAGCTAGAATATGCCAATGTTGCTTGGAATTACATCACCTTAACTGACTCTCTTAGGTTGAAAAACGTTCAACGAAAATTTGTCACTGTTTGCGTTGATAAATTCTTTACCAACCGGATTTATTATGATTGTGACAGAATTCGAAACCTCTTAGGACTCCAAATTCTCTACTCGCGTAGACTTTATTGTGATGCTCTTTTTTGTTTTTTATATTTTCAATCGTAACATTTCTTGTAAATTCTCTCGTAATCCAAAATTATTTTCTCTCAATCCCCTCTGACAAGGTGAGCCTTATAGGTCGTTGTATCCACAGCGCTAAGTCCATATTTGTCGAATTCGACTTTTATCACAAAAGAAAATCCAAACTCAGAGAGCTATTTAAGGAACTCCCTTATCACTAATGTACCCTGTAGAGGTTCTGCCTCGAATATTTAAATCTACATTAATTATTCTCCTGTTTTGTTTTCTTATTCTTACTACTTTTTAAATACTTATAACTTTACTACTCTTTAGCTATTTATTATTATTGTTGTTATTTTATTATTTTTATTTCCTATTTTCTTGTAACTTTTCATCGGTATATATCATTATTTAGCTATGATTGTTTATCTTATTTTCTCACTTTCTAATTATAAACACTTGTAATGCACTTTTGTGCTTTTCAGTGCAGGCCTATCATGGGTCTCACGACTGTTGGCTGGCACTATAGTAAAGGAACCCGCCTCGGTGGCGTAGTTGGCTAACGCGCTAGTCGTGTTGAGCTCGACTGCTGAGGACGGGGAGATCAAGGTTCGAATCTCGGTCAGGTGAACTGGGGTGGTTTTTCCTAAATGGTTTTCCACTCTCCCTCAGCGCAAATGCGGGTTCACTTCCTCTAATTCAACCTTCCCAATTCCTAATCCATTAGCGTAATTAGTACTTAAAGCGTACAACCCGAACGGGTATTAAGACGCGGTGCTAAATAATAAATAAAATATAGTAAAGGAAATTTAAATTGAAATGAAATTATTATTATTGTTATTTATGTTAAATGGATATTTACGACTCGAATGATGTAATATTTGTATTTTCCTCCTCCCCTGTTCTCTTACTGCAGGTCAAATCCATCCAGGAACGTTATAAACGCCCTTAGTGTCTGGCGTTTACAAATTTCTGCACAACTATTCCAGCGTCTAATAAAGTCTAGCGTCTAGTACAATTGTATTGCACAAACTTAACAAGTGTATAATTAGTTATAAATAGTGTTTCACTGATTTCAAATCATTACGGTTTGCAAGCTATGAGGAGTCAAACTTGCTATTTGATGCTTTTCATGTAAAATTGTTAAATAATTCATGTATGGGGCTGAAATTAAGTATAACTAGACATTCATATGAAATGTACACATTGAGATATTTATAATATTATTTAACAATGGACCATTAAAAGGAAAGGATATCAAATTTGACCCCTTATAACTCGTGAACTGTAATGATTTGAAATCATTGCATCACTATTTAGAGCTTATAATTATTTAGACACTAACTTGTTAAAATTGTGCAATACAATTGTGATAGTTAAATGACCGTTATGTCCTGCACTGGTATGTGCATGGAGAGAGGATGTGAAACCACAACGTGTAAATCAATCGTGTATGTGGTTTGGAGCCAACCCTTACTTCCCGGATTAAATATAGGATCGCCAACGCTTTATGGCACAGCCCTTGAGCGGTTTGTTCTGTTACAAACAAGTCGTTCATGTGCTTGTAGTTTTGTTTGTGTGGGTTGCGTGGTGCGTGTGTGAACCCCACCCCCTCACCCCTTTCGATTGACTCAAGTCCGAGCTCCGGTCGAGTTCCGTGTGTCTGGGCAAGATGACGTCATGCTAGTCTCCCCCGCTCCCCCCGTCCAATAGGAATATAGAGCACACCTTGAAATTCTACACCGTCCCCCTTCACACGCGCGCACACACACACACACACCTCTGGAAACTTGAAGGCTGCCGTCAACTCCTCTCACTAGTATACTTCCAGCAACAACTTTTCATTCGTTGTCCTCATGGGTATGTTCCGTATGATCGAATGTTTGCTCTCTGGACGGTGTCAGAAAGGTTGACTTTTTAATAGCTCTCTTTTAATGACCTGTGACGTCATGGCAAGCTAAGATAGGAGTTCCCTTGTTAATGTGTTTACGTTTCAATCGTTGAGTTTTAAAGATATATAATCCTAACATTTTTATTTATTTGAGTTATTTAACCTGCACTTTCTGAACATAATTTTTATACCAGCACAAGAGAACTTCTATGAGCGAGAGCGAAAGGGCCTACCAATTTTGCCGGGAAAGACATTGACATGGGACCGACGGCTTTACTTCCCCTCCGAAGGAAATTGTGCTGCGGATTTTTTATCGTTCAAGAAAAATCCGTCGACCCCGACCAGGCTGGGTTTGAACCCACGTATATTGAGGCTTAACAATGAACCTGAACCATACATTCTTAAATAATTCTAAAAATAGGTTTACGTTGTCACAAATCTATTTTTTTATCTTGGAGTAGCTTTTTTGTAAACGTATTTTTTTTAAAGTCCTCTACATCTTATTCTATTTGGTTTAGTTACGAAAATGGCCTGTATAGATCTTCCTGCCAGGATGTAGATGGAAAAAGTAAATGTAAGCATATGTCTATTTAAAATAGGGCACAAGAAAATTATAATTTTGATAAGCAAGGCAATGCTTTCCAGGAACAAATAGTAGAGGAAGTGTGTATACTTGTCAGTGGAAGAGGGGAATTGTTATCAGCAGATAAACAAGAAGCCTCACAAGATGAACTGCTCATTTTCTTACCTCTCTTTCTATTTCATATATTTGCATTTAATTATGATAGTGCTTACAGTGCTTAGGTTTTTCAAGCTAAATATGCAACCCGCTTCGCAAAATATATTAGAATTCATCTAGTAGGTAACGTCCTTAAGAGCCCTATCAACCGTGATATTATATACAAAAAGTCACTCGAACCATAAATCGCATCGGAGTGACTTTTTTTTTTTTGCATTCTTCACGATAAGGAAACTAGTATAACTTTTTTTTAAGGGTGTTCAAGCTGGTTTTGAATTGACTCTAGAGAGAATTTCTCCTGTAACTCAGTAACAACACATATTTACTCAGAGCGGAGAGAAGTTAGTATTATAAATTTAATATGAGCCAAGATGCTTTCAAACCTCGTGTGTATATAAATTATAACCTGACCGGGATTCGAACCAAAATTTATCTGAGTTAGTTATATAAAATAAAATAACACGATGCCTCTACGATCTCGATTATGGTTGGTGCCTTTTATTTTTTGTGATTATCGTTTATTAATTTGTAACACCATAAGATTCTTATTTCGTTAACGGCGTTGCTCTCAGGATAAACTTAAAATTGGGTGGAAGCGAACTTTAGTTAAATTTAGTTAAGATTGACAGTTTTTATAGCAAAAAGTAAAAAACCTCTTTTGGCCAAATAAAATAAAATATTGGTTCAATAGGGACGGGTAGTTTGATTTTCTACACATGTTCATCAAACCAGACTAAACCGTTGTTGGATATATTTTATGTTACGAGCACCGGGGGATTTGAACATAAACTTTTTACACTAAAATAGACACTCCTGGTTAAATTACGCGATGCCCGTGGCAGATATTCAACAACTGACTGAGGTCACCCGGTGGTCTAGGGGTAAGGTGTTGGACTTGTGTGCTGGGGGTCCGGGTTTCAATCCTCGGTATCGGCACAGATTTATCTGATTACCAAACCCTTCCTTCACCTCTGACAAGACATCTTGTGAATGTGGGGAATGCCAGGCCTCCACCGTGGTTCGGATCCCACGTTAAGCTGTAGGTCCTCCATTTCATCTCACAATCACCCTACCCTTATACATTACTGTAAGTGCGTACAACCCTAACGGGTAGTAAGACGCGGTGTTAATAATAATAGAGCAGAAACCGACATCATGATGGGTTTTTTTTGCACCACGTCTTATTATGCGTCCGGGATATCTACACAGTTACATTAATAGGATAGGGGTGGGGGGGTGGGGGGGAGGAAGGTACAGTGTAAAAAATATATGCCCGTACTTGCGCGGAGAACGTAAAAAAACATTGAGGAAAAAACACCTTCAATACACCCACACGGGATTTGAATCTTGACCTACCCATCACTGGGAATCCAGCTCAGTCGGTACCATGTCTGTCTACTGAACTATGGTAGGGGTCCCAGGTTCGATTCCCGGCATGGCCAAAAAATGTATCATTGGTGGAATGTGGGTTCACCCCTTTCACAGTGATGAATTAACGGCTGGGGGCTGGGTGTTGTGTCTGTTCTAGATTTAAGTTGATTTATATGTTGTGAGTTGATATAATCAATCGGTTTAGAATGTGCACGCATGTTAAATACCGCAAATAAACTAAAATAAAAATACAGTCAATTTTCTTTCGTTAGTGGTCGCCTAAATCCTTATATCAACTAAATCTATCTAATACAAGGGAATAGAATAAGTTAGATTAATTTCAAGGAGAAACGCAATCGTTTGTCTCACGAAATTAAGATTTTTTTTATTATAAAATCATCATAAATACGTAATCTGGGATAGAACTAAGGTCTATTGAATCGTGTCATGATATTTAGCACCTGCAAACACCTTTTATTTTTAATTCGATGCACTTCTAGTTTTGATTGTACTGAAGGACGCCAACTAGCAAGTTGTACTTACCAAGGAGAATAATATCGACTGGCGAGTAAACTTCCCACACTTGCAACGGTAAAAAGTTGGAACGTAATGCCGCCATCTTGGTTTGAGTAGAAACAAGTTTACTAATTAAATTAAGGTGGGATGGAAGGTAACGTGAGCTAAGATCTGTGTTTTTACAGGTTTTATAACAAAATACAGTACGAGTTTCACCAAGATAAATAAAATACTACTTCAGTAGTTACGTTCAGTTTAATTTTCTACACGTGTTCATCTCTCTCAGTTATTATTATTATTATTATTATTAGCGCCACGTCTTACTACCCGTTCGGGTTGTACGCACTTAAAATAATATGTAATGGTAGGGTGATTGTGAGATGAAAATGGAGGACCTACAGTTTAGCGTGGGATCCGAACCACGGTGGAGGACTGGCATTTCTGCTCTATTCTCACGTTGAAGTCTTCAGCTTTCATTTGAATCATTAAACTTGATTTCATCGTGTTTCAACAAATCTCTAAATTATATTATTTTACAATTTTAAAATCATTGAGAGACAACTAGAAAAGCTACCAGATCTACTTTCACGTATTCATACGTCAAGTCATGCGATCTTCAGCTGTCACTTTTGATAGATACGACCAATACCTATAAAATAACAATAGTAATATGGTAAAATGTTATCATTGTTGACTTAAAAAAAGTGTGTATTTTCTAAAATGCCTTTCCTATCAAAATTTGACTGTAGATGCAACCAGTCGAGAAAGTACCTAACGTTAAAAGTTACGAGTAAACAAATTATTAATCATAAAATGATTTAGAGTTTGATCAAATTCATCTCTGTGTTATTAGTGACTGTAATTATATTAAACCTAACGAAGCAGGGTGCGACAAGTGATTTTAAAAAGATTCATCAGCTCTTTAACTGGCTAAAAAAGTAGAAAATAAATTTTAGGAAAAATCATTCTCATTGAACGCTATGGGGAATCGAACACCGAACTTCCGTACCAAAGTCAAGCATGCTTGTTCCCACCTATACTATTATTCTGATAAAAACATACCTTTTATGAAATAACTTACAAGCATTAGCTTTACGGCAGCATTGATAATAATTTAGCCTAATATATTATTAGTGTTATTTTATAGATATTAATAATGCCACTCACTTTAGTGGCTGAACAGTCTAAAGCGTCATTCTCGTGTTGGACTGGACTGGCTTGCTAAAGATAGGGAGATCGGGGTTAAAATCCCGGTCGGATTTATTGAGGGTGGTTTTTACTAAATGGTTTCCCATTCTCCTCCCATGCAATTTCGGGTATATTATCTCTAAAATATTTCTTTCCTCGTCCCTATTCTAATATAGTATCATATTTATGTGTATAACCTGAACAGTTAGTAAAATGCGGCGATAAAAAAATATATCAAAAAATTACAGCTACAGATCACGTAACTTGATGTATGAATACATGAAAAATGTACAATAACTTTTTTGCAACTGTAAAAAATATTCCCTTCCTATCTCAATCCGACGGTAACCTATTTGTGTTAGCCATTTATTTTAAAATTAAAATTAAAATAACTGTAAAGTAGAAAGTGTGTCGTGTAATGTTTCCGTGACTGTTGGAGAAATAATTTCTCGAGATTAGCGTGATATTAATAGCAACATAGCAACGTCCTCCGTGTCGACATTATTTCCTAGCGATATGGCTATAGTGTTCACACACAAACACAGCTGTCTGCTTGGGGTACGGACAATCACTCGCAAATCGTGAGCGCATCTTTATGAGGACATAAGTAGTGACAGTAGTGACTCAATATGTGCCCCAAACATGCAGCGTAATGCTTACTGAGGGGAGAATATAAACACTTTCCCTTTCAGGCTGCGTAACCTTTCAGTTTGTACAACACTAACAACTTTATTACTCGTTTAACTATTATTATTATTATTATTAAGGAAATCCCATATTAATAATTTATCATGTAAAGGTTCTGCCTATAATATTTAAATTTACAATAATTTGATTTATTTTTTGCGTATTGTTATGGCTTTTAACCACTCTCTGATTATTTGTTATTGTTGCAATTTTTTATTCTTATCATTATTAATTACTTTTTTATTATTATTCAACAGTATATAAAATTATTTAGCTATTTTGTTTATCTTATTTTCTCGTGTAGCTATTTATATTTTTAAGATGCTTGTGTACTTTTCAGTGCTGGTCTGTAATAGGTCTCACGACTGTTGGCCAGCACTATAATAAATGAAATTGAAATTATCATCATGACCCGGATTTTGATGACAAGTCATCTTATTTGTTTGTTTCGTCACATACAATGCTCATAAGTACATAAACTTTGTTTATAATCCGCTTATTGTAAACATTTATATATTTTTNTTTTTTTTTTTTTTTTGTCATTTTTGGAATTCAAGGTAATAATTTATTGGGTTTCGCCGTTTTTGAGTTATTTTTCGGCATCTCTGAGTCAATTCTGGGTAATTTTAAGGCACTAATGTTGAATAAGTATATTTATAAATACTATCCATATTTTATAAATTCTTAATCAAACATAATTTTTTTAACCAAACATTTGTCTGAATGAGTATATAATGCCATCCAATAACGTGTGAAAATGTGACATTAGCTCATTTAAAAAAACCTTTTAAGCATATTTGCTAGGCTATGAGATTAGGCTTGATGAAAAAGGACTCTGGATTTAGTATTATTAATTATTATTTTTTATAGGCTCACAAGAGAAAATTTTAATACATTTGAGAATTAACAACGAGCTTTCCTCTTTACCTTGAGATAAGAAGATTCGTAGTTTAATTCCTCCTCTTTCTTATTGACATGACAAAGGATGGTTGTAAGTGAAGGACTAAAGGGAGTATAAACTCAGACAAAATAGAGAAATAGTTCAGAAAACGACAAAGACCATTGTAATTGGAGCAGTATGGCTTGACAAGATTCCGCCTTAATACATTAATTTCTTGTCCACCATCTCCACGAAACAATATCCATGGAGCCGTAGAAAAGGTGAACCAAACTAACCTCACCTTAAGGAACTGTTAATTATGGCCAGGGATAATGTTCTCTGTGAAGTAGGCTAATAGAAGGTTAGCAAAGTAACGTCCCCTGAGGCAGTAACCTTGGCTAGACCGCTGGTATTACAAGTCCGCCCAGTGGTATACAGCTTGCGCTGTGTTGCAATTTAAAGTTTTGGGCCAGAGGGTTAACAATTAACTAAACAATGTTGATCACATAACTAAAATAAATTGAAATGCAAATAGATTAAATATGAAAACATACAAACTATGCTCTATTTCTTCTCTCGGTAGATACAAGTCAATTAGAAAAGGAAGTCCGTACCAGTCTTAAGTCGACAAATCTGAACAATTATTTATCAAAAATTATTAAGTTTCGAATTTTAAAATTAATAAAAACACTATTACCTGTACTTACTAATTCAAAGTAATTATATAATAATTTTGTTGCTTCAACATTTCATATAATATATCTATTTTTGTCTCAAATTTGATAATCTTAGATTGTGGAATAGGGAACGCGAGATAAGTTTAGTGTTTTTGGAGTTTTTATAGCAAAGCCTTTTTTTTTGTCAATATAAATCAAATATTGCTTCATTACAAACATAGAGTTTAATTTTCTTCCCATGGTGATAGCAACAGTTGTTGAATATCTGTCATGAGTATAGCGGTATTTGATGAGCAACTTTTTAAATGAAAAGAAAGAGCTATCTATAAATTTCAGGACACCCTTGAGAGATATTCAACAACTGTTGCTATCACCATGTGAAGAAAATTAAACTCTTATCTTCTACTAGAGAAATACTTGTTTTCTTTTGACCAAAAAATGTTTTGCTATAAAAACTGGAAAAACATTGTTCTTAACTCGCTTTTTCTGCAACCCCACCTTAAAATGGAACTCCCAAGAAATAATGTTTTTCCTCCATGATTTTTACCCCCCCCCCTCCCCTCCCTTACTCCAAAGGCACCGATGGTCCTTTAGTGAGAATAACTTTGGTGGTCCTCAATCTACAAAACTTTGAGAAAAATTGCTCTAGACTGCTCTTTACGTAAGGTGAGAGGGAGTATGGGGGGAGGAGGGGGGCAAGCAGTCCTTGACCGCGTGCCTCAGTGAGCTGTGGAGCGGCCAGGGGTCACTGAACCCCCGACTGTACCGCAACACATCGCAATGTTAACTGTACATATTATTATCTACCAGTTCACACACCACAGATCTGGGGCTCTGGGACCTAATGGACCGGTTATCCCCCCTCCCAACCCTCGTCTTTGGTTGGATGAGTAATGTACGAGAACACCGCTTGGGCGCTAGGATATCTAGGATACTTTGACCTAGGGCCTAATTCCATTACGACACTGTGTAGTAAGAACACGATAGAAATGACATTTTGAAAAATATTTTTCTTTGTGATCCTACATTTTTTTTAAATTTTTACCAGATTATTTTAATTTTTATTTATTTATTATGATTATTTTATGGGGGTATTGATAATCCCCTCCCTCAGGTCTTGTTTCACATATGGGCTATCTGGATATTTATAAGAATACGGTAGTAATGGCCCAGTTGAGGAAGGTACATTTTGGAGGAAAATGTATCCACTTATGCGTGGAGGAAGCGTGGGAAACCATTTAGGGGAAACCATATCGGTACATCCGGCCAAGATTCGATCCCTGACTTTGACACCGATAAACCAAAACCAAATTAGATGAGACTGACACCTTTGTCCACTGGCATTTATACTATCCACCAAAAGGTTCGGATGCAAAACATATTACTTGATTTATGCATATATGAAAGTGGCTTTAGTAACATTTTTAACTGTCAGATCTTCCTATTGTGCTCCTGCTATTCGAACAAAGTGAGGGCTGTCATTATGTAGCGCTCGTTGCATGACCAGAGTATAGCGCACTCGTATAGCGGACATAGTGTATATCACTCACCTCACAGAGAGAGTTGTATTAGAGTGGAACACTCGTTGCGCGACCAGAGTATAGCGCACTCGTATAGTGGACATAGTGTATATCACTCACCTCACAGAGAGAGTTGTATTAAAGTGGAACACTCGTTGCGCGACCAGAGTATAGCGCACTCGTATAGCGGATATAGTGTATTTTACTCACCTCTTATAGAAGGCTGTAATAAAGTGTAGCTATCGTTGCACGACCAGAGTATAGCGCACTCGTATAGCGGACATAGTGTATTTTACTCACCTCACAGAGAGAGTTGTAGTAAAGTGGAGCTATCGTTGCGCGACCAGAGTATAGCGCACTCGTAGAGCGGACATAGTGTATTTCACTCGCCTCACAGAGAGAGTTGTAGTAAAGTGGAACACTCGTTGCGTGACCAGAGTATAGCGCACTCGTATAGCGGACATAGTGTATTTCACTCGCCTCACAGAGAGAGTTGTAGTAAAGTGGAACACTCGTTGCGCGACCAGAGTATAGCGCACTCGTATAGCGGACATAGTGTATTTCACTCGCCTCACAGAGAGAGTTGTAGTAAAGGTCATGGAAGGGTTTTCACAGGAGGTCAGCGTGGGCCTGACAGTATCGTGACCACAGTACTCCTACATGGACCGTGACACAACCTATAGAGCACCACTGGGTATCTACAATTTTATTCAATTAAAAACTTAATCAGCGCATATCGAAATTATACATTAAAATGTAATTTTGCTCACGAGCTTTCGTGATATTCTTTCAGTAGGAGAAAAAAATTTAAAATATGGTGATATCTTAAATTAATTATTTTCATTTGTACGTTTTTCACCTGGGTTTATCAACAATTTAGTTAAACGAGGGATAAATAAAACTCCCATAACATCAGCCCGCAATCGAACTATACTGATCGAGCATCTGCCAGATATTGGTGAAGATAGTGCCAACTCCTATGGATAGGGGGTGTCATGTGGTCAACACAACGAACCTCTGGCCGTTAGTCTTAGTTTTATAGACTGGAGCTGCTACTATTTCATTCACGTATCTTTTCATTTGTTCTCACGAGGATGAGTTGAGGAGGAATAAGGAATATATATATATATATCATAAGTTACATAACACACCCGACCGGGATGTGATCACTTGCCTGTGAGGCTGAACTTGCCAGCTCTTTGGAAATCTACCAGCCTATACAGGATTTAACATTTTGATACCCGCTTCGGCGGCTACATGGTCTAAGTCGCTAAAATAGACTACACTCTCAATAGAATAGACTGCCGAATACGGGGAGATCTAAGTTCAATCTCAGTCGGGTACACCGGGGGATGGAGTATTCCTAAATAGTTTCCCACTCTCCTTGCACTAAAATGTGGGTACATGTCATCTAAATTCAATCTTTATAATCCCTAATACAGTTTTGTAATTAGTAGATAGGCGTATAAACGTAACGGGTAGTAGAACACGATGCTAATAAATAAAAAATGATAATTAATGCACTTGTAACTGTACATCTGAAGGCGCGGCGATTGAACACTGCTCAAGGTTTTCTGGTGCCATTCGTCGTTTGCTGGACTAGATGGGACTACGAGGGTTATGACGTCACGAATAATAATAATCAAACCAGTGGCACTCGTGGCATAATATGGCCTAGAGTAGTGGTTCTCGAACCGTCTTTAGATCGTACCCCTTGGTCGTGGTTAAAAACCTAGTGTACTTCTACACTTACATTTATTCAAATGAAAAATTGCTGTGTATAACCCGAACGGGTAGTAAGACGCGGTGCTAATAATAATAATAATAATAAAAATTGTTGGTTAGTCAAATTTCCCTCAGTCGCTTCAAAAATTCCCCGCCACGTTTGGTTCTCTTGTCATTTTTCCCATTTTCCCTGGAGAGCTGCTCGCGTACCTCCTCAAGGTCGCGCACATACCCCAGTTTGAGAACCACTGGCCTAGAGGGCTAAGGTGTCGGTCACCGTTGAGAGTCTCATGGTTTAAACCTTCCAAGGCAGGGGTTCCCAAACTTTTTAGACCAAAGTAACCTTTGTACACACACAAAAGAAAAAACTGGAGTCCTCATAAGAAAATCTACACTAATATTATGAACATTCAATAAAGGCAGTTAAGTTTTACAAATATAAAAGTATAACACAAACGGAAAACATACAATGTTTTGGCTGTGCCTTTGAAAAATGTTCTCAATTCAGATTTTAAAAAAAATTGCCAATCCTAATTACTGATGCTACTTTATACTGCGAGAAACAAATAACGAATCTTCTAAAATTTTCTCACGGGGCTTGAAATAACTATGAAGGAGCACAGTTTGAAAACCCCTACTTTAGGGGTTTGCATTTCCCTTAACCTCTTCCCCTCAAAATCATAAGTGATTTTAACAAAAGCTCAAAAACATGTGCATTCAAATTATTATAATCTAGGGCAGATATTTTCAACATTTTTCAACTCAAGGCACACTGACCAAAAGGATCTAACATTATTAAGGCACACCCAATTTGTTTAAGGATAGAGTTTATTATCATTAAAAAAACTAGTATTTAGATGTGTTTTAAAAGTTCAATAGCTAAACTTTTAATAATCATATCCTTTTTTAAGAATAATGTTGATCATGGATTCAATTTTTTTTTAATTCCATACATCTTTTTTCGTTTTCATTAATCTTCGCTCAAACTTTCGCGGCACAATGGTTGAAAAACGCTGATCGATCTAGACACTAGATACTGGAAATGTCTAGAAAGTATGGGATGAATGTTCAAAGGCTGGTCTTTTTAATGTCCAAAGTTTTTTTTTTAAACCAACCCGTTTCAGTGGTCAAACAGTCTAAGGCGTCACTATCGTGTTAGACTGGCTTACTGGTGACGGGGAGATCGGGGTTCGAATCCCGGTCGGGTGTACTCAAGGTTATTTTTCCTAAATGACTTATCTCTTTCCTTCCACGCAAATTCGGGTAGATTACCTCTAAAATGCTTCCTTCCTCATCCCTACCCCATTAGAGTTATCATATATGTGTATAACCTGTCCTGATAGTAAGACGCGATGATAAAAATAATAATTAACATTTCCATTTGGAAAAACAAAGTAGTGGGCTAGTAGCTTTATCCTCCCCTTCCTCCCCCACTCCAACCTCCCCCTTTACCTTATAAAGTAAATCTGTGGGAGCGCTACTGGTCCGAACCCTTCATCTTGAGCGCCATGTGACTAAAGAGGTTTCACATTATGGGGACACTCACTGAGGTATTCACACTGCGACGAGAAATATTTTCAAGATTCTTCATATCAGAAGCAGGCTCAGTTCCCTGGCAACACGATATGATTTAAATTTGTAGATTTAAAATTATTGTAATTTTTAAGATAATAAAATAAACGTCGAAACTTACCCGTTTTGTTTAAAGTCTGTCCTATTTCCTTCCATACTTTTTTCTAAACATCATCACTATAAAATTTGTTTGCCAAGTTGTATGGTTCAGGTTTGGTACGCACAAGTTCAATCAATTTTTCACCATGGGGGTCCATGTTTGTTCGACGGCTTGAAAACAAACTGGGGCGTGGGACTATACTGTGCATGTCATGTTTACAGTAGCGCTCCATTCGGGCTACGATCAAAATACCGCGCTCAAAATATTCTCGACAAGGGTCGCGGTGGTCATTGTGAATGCGCGTGAGCGTGGCATTCCCAATAGTGTGAAACAACCTTAACTGAACTTATGGTCAGAAATCAGAAGGGTTCAACATGGCCGCTCTTGGAGAACCGTTCGTTTGTCCATAACATTCTCGTGCCTGTTGTCCTGAGTGTGGGGAGTGGCTGGCACATGTGTGACATATGAGGGAGACTTGTGTTAACATGTCTACCATATGAGGGGGAGACGCGGACATGAATAAACTGTTAGACCCGACACACCCATTATCTTAGATACGTATTTTGGCGGTAGAACTGTACCATAGAGACTGGTGGGGATAAGGATCTTTCAGAAGCGGGCTGTTGTAGGTAAGCACCGCCTGCGCGCTTGACGCCTGAGACGTGAGTCCGGGGTTCGAGGCTTTAATAGAACAGTATTCTTGTATTCAATGTCGGGGAAAATATTTGCTTCTCCTGTCAGTGGATTTCATCAAAGGCCACCGCGGATAGAACCCAACCCCGCACCCTTAAAACAAATCTGGGTTTGAGCATGTGAGGGTTACAACTGACATTAAAATTCACCCTTAGATAAGATAATTTGTCACTACAAGTGTATTTGTAAGTAAGAAAAAATAAAAATGCATTTATAAATAACTCCTAAGTTCTAGGGTTCGGCCAGACTGACAAGCGTGCGAGCGAACGCGCAAGCGACTGGGTGGCCAAACTGGCGAGCGAGCGCGTAATTAGCAGACCCTAGTTCATTAGAGAAAATATATCTGTCAAAGACACTTGGTACATCTCTGCTCCTAGAAAATTCTTACAACAAATATTGTGTATTTATAAAAAAGAAAAAAGTATGGGTGCATCCAATTAATAAATTGAGAAATGTGTACAGACAACTGAGACGTTACCCTGATAGGTTTTTTGAGTATTAATACATGTGGCTGTCAGTGCAAACATTTGATTTCATACTAAGTAAAGTGGGGGAGGGGGGGGGGTCAAGTAGCCAGTGACGAGACGATTCGGTAACATTGCAAATATTTTTAATGTACTGAAGTGTTTTAAAATCAGATTAGCCGCACCAGTGGCGGAATGGTGCGTTGCACTCGATAGCTTTTGACTGGGAGACAAAGGTTCGAATCTTGGCTCCATGAACTGAAGGTGATTTTTAAAACTTATTTATTGTTGTGGTTTTTTCATACTCTCTCCAAACTAATGGTGATTCTTATTTGTAAAGGCGTACTTTGATTATAATATTGAAGTATTTTAACATATCGGGTTTACATATATACATTATATTATTTATGGTCTTACCAATTAAATTAGGCCATTAGTAGCAAGTTTGTTAAACCTATCACTGATAGAAAAAAGTCAAATATCATGTCAAAATGAGAAGTTTCCCTAGCACTCAATGAACCAACATACAATAATATTGCCTAGCACCTGTAAACTAGACTGTCCCGGTGTCAAAAATTGTGATTTGAGATTTACTTTATAGCTGTGTGAACGCACCCTTCAGCCACTTAAACAATAGAATAACAAAAATGTTGTCTTCGACCTCTTCGTTTTATCTCGGTTTTATTTTTTGTTGGTTAAGGCTAGCTCGATAAAGTCTAAATAAAATTGGATTGGAAGAGAATAAGCAAAGAGCAAAAGCAGATTACACTTTATGTATGTTTCTTTGTTTCGCTAAATGATTAAATAAAAAGCTATTACTAGTATAACTTATTACATCATGTATGATATTATATCTTAATAACTTTAATAGGTACATAAAAAGCCAAAATTAAATAACATACAGCATATGGATGGAATGCCTTTCTATTTGAATAAAACTGTTTATTAAGCCTGAACAAATTAATAAATTTCTTATCACTCAGCTCAAAAGCGTCTTCGCGTTCACGAAATATACGTGGCATTCTATTAAATTCATTTTCAGATTCTTCAAGTTCTCTTACTCAGTGAGATCTATCCGAATGAAAAAATCTCAATCCGTAACGAATTTTTTTTCAAGAATAGCTAAATAGAAAAAGTTTCGAGATTGTGTCACGTGAACGACCAATCTCGCAATGGAATCAACTCGAAACATCTCGGGGATAGGCCCACAGTTCTATCTTTCAAGCGCGCGCGCTCCAGTGTGGCCACCTCCCATTAGCTAGATTAACTTGGGAAGTAAATATAATTCCACCCTGAAATATAGGGGTTTCCTTATCCTTCAAAGTTCCTTTTTTGTTTCGTTTTTTTAGCGCTGCGTCTTATCATTTCGGACTATACGCCTATGTACAAATTACTATAATTTGTTAGGAATTAGGAAGTTTATATTTAGATGGAGTGTACCCGAATCTGCGTGTAGGGAGAGAGGAAAACCATTTAGGAAAAGTTAAAGCCAATCGTTCCCCAGTTCTCTTTATTCAGGAGCGTCTTGTCTTCACAGTCTCTCGGTGTTTTCTCAACTAACTTTCCAGACATGGAAACATTTCTGGAAACAAACCAGTGGCTATCTCAAGGTCAACGTAGCAATCAGTATAATTCACTCTCCTAAGCTCGAAGTGTCGACTGCGCTCAGACTAATCTTTGTTCTTAATCTCGATCGACATGTCAACTGCGCTCAGTCTAATCACTTCTCCAATCTCTCAAATTTAACGTCCCCTAAATTAATCTTGTCTAAATAGAAATAAAAAGTTTCATACAATGTTCTTTGTTTCGTACCGTGCATCCGTGCTATTGTGCGGCTTATTATGCTAATGAACAGGTTGGAACAAGTCTGGCAAGTTACTGCACTAACATATTACCTGCTGCCTTCACGACTGGTCCAGCAAATAAAATGACGATGAAGGACAAAGTCTCCTCAGCTAATTGCTTAGTTCATGGTCGCGCGAATAGTATATAGCCATTCCCAATTATTATTATTCTCGTGTCTATTTCGGTGGTATTAGGGTAAAGTTCTCGCTTTGGGACCTTATTTCGAGGGATCAAACCCAACCGGGTTGCGCGGATTTTTCTTGGGTAATCAAAATCCGTGTCAAAACTTCCTTTGGATGGGAAGTAAAGCCGTCGCTTCCATGTCATTTGTGGCATATAAAAGAACACTGGAAGGTAGGTCTATGTGAAACTACCTTTCCTGGTAAAATTGGTAGCTTCTTCCGTTCTCGCTCATAGAAAGTCTCGTGTGCTTTTTTTTTTTTTAAGCATCGAGTCTTATTACTAAGATAATGATTTTATGGATTAGGAAGCTTATATTTAAATAAAAAGTACTTGCAATTATTTGGAGAGAGAATAGAAAACCATTTTGGTAAAACCACCTTCAGTACACTCGACTGAGAGTCGAACCTCGATCTCCCCGTAATCTGCAGTCTAGTCTACTGCGAGAGTAGCGCGTTAGACCACGCGGCATCTGAGGTGGGTTCTCGTATGCTGATGTAACCAGAAAATTTACGTTAAATATCTAAATTAAATAAATATTAGTCTCCTGTTCTCTTGGATAAGATATCATTTAAAGCGCTGATAACTGATACTAATACCAGTTCGTGCCATTAAAACAAAAGCTTGTGTCCTTATTGAAAGGGCTTAGGAGTAATTCGAATGACGGTAAATTTCTTGTTCGGTAGTTGGTATTCATCCGTATTACTCTACCCCCACCCCTTCCCGGTGTTTCGTGAGCTGGTGTCTCCCTCACGTCTGTCTCGCGGGGCCCGCATGTCGAACGTGGCCAGAATGCGTCTTCGACCATCTTCCCGTTATGGCATGTATCCGCTTGCGATGAAGCGAGCAGTCGGTCACTGTGTTTAGGAGCCCTAAGTCGGTCACCGTGACTAGGAGCCCTACAGTCGGTCACCGTGACTAGGAGCCCTACAGTCGGTCACCGTGACTAGGAGCCCTACAGTCGGTCATTGTGACTAGGAGTCCTACAGTCCGTCATTGTAACTAGGAACCCTACAGTCCGTCACCGTGACTAGGAGCCCTACAGTCCGTCACCGTGACTAGGAGCCCTACAGTCGGTCACTGTGACTAGGAAGCCCTACAGTCGGCCACTGTGTTTAGGAGCCCTACAGTCCGTTACCATGATTAGGAGCCTTACAGTCCGTCACCGTGACTAGGAGCCCTACAGTCGGTATTGTCCCTAGGAGAAGCTCTATACTTACCGTAAAGAATAAAAAATATATATAGTCCGATATTGTTGGGTGGATGGTATTTGTTTGAGTTTCTCCTCCCAAGCGGTGGTTAATTCTCAATTGTGTTCATCTAAGGTGTTTCACCCTCACATTATCCCAGTTTCTAGTTTATAACCCTTTCTTCAGGCTACTGCTGGCGCATTTATTCAAACATTCCTCCCATAGTCATTTTTTCTTTATCCTTATATATTAGATAACTAACATTTTCTGGCACTACAAATAAATTAAAAACATGTTCATACTGCTCAAATGATCTTCAAACACGTCTTCAAAACGGATCAAAGAATATTTGGTATTTAAATGTACTTCATTAAATACCGCCTCTTTAGTCTAGTGGTCAGAATTCCTGGATACGAATCCAGAGGTCCCGGGCTCGATCCCCATCGCTCCAGACCTTTCTATAAATCAGTAAGAGGGCTTGAAACGAGTTCAACTCAATCTCGTCCTAAAGGACAAACACTAAGGATCTACTTTAACGAAATAGTAGAGTTTACTCTCTGGAAGAACAGATTAACGGCCTGAGGGTTTGGTGTGCTGACTACATGACACCCTCTATCCTATGATGTTGGCACTATCTTCGCCAGCAGATGGTGGCCTCTCGTTCTGCATGGATCAATTTTGGGCTGACGCCATTGAGTTGTATATTCATTAAATATCTCAATCCACTCGTGGCGCGTTCTCTTGAGAATATTTGAGAAGTGAAAGGCATCTAAATAATGCGCCCACGCGTAATTTCTCGTCTTGTGTAGTGAGGGGAAATATGTTGTCATGCCTGAAATTATAGGCGGACCAGACTAAAGTAGGTTCATTAGGAGCAATAACAGCTCGTGCCCTTAATTATATGGAATACAATCTCTACCAAGCTATATACCTAACACACCAAAATTAAGATATTTAAACAACTTGGTTGATTTTACAATAATTGTGTTGGAATATTGATCAAAATATTTGTGGGTTTTACATCAACTATAGTATGATTCTTTTAGGAAGAACCTTTTAAAAAATACAAACTTTTTTCGGCTAGCATTGATGACATACTATATTGTCAGTATTTTTTTTATATGTATTGATAATATCTATACAAAAACGACATCTGAAGATCGTATTTCTTTTCGTATGGATGTATTAAAGTAGTTTTTGTAACTTTTGTAACTGTCAGAAAAGGGCTTTCTTATAAAAATCCTACTATACATAAATTTTGGTTACTATAGGAAGCCCACTTTCAACCACCAACATTTATTGAAAGTCACTAACATTAGACATTCTAGGGATATATCTTATTACTTATTTACTCTATGGCATTAGGACTTCGAAAGTTCATTGGCGCGCCTGCAAAAGTACGCCACCTATCCCTCTCTTGAGCTATCTATGTACAGTCCACCTCATCACACCCTATCCCTATCCTGAGCTAGTTGTATCCAGTCCACCCCATTACGCCCTATCCCTATCTTGAGCGTTAAACTGTAGGTCCTCCATTTCATCTCACAATCACCCTACCATTACACATTAGCGTGTGTATAACCCGAACGGGTAGTAAGACAAGATCCTAATAATAATAATGATAATAATAATAATAATATGGATAGCTATATTATAAACTCAATTCTTTAACTTAGGTGCTAACCACTAATATTAATGCATGAATGATGATAGTAAAAATGTTTAATATCAAGTTATATATAAAATAATGTTAGCTAAGAACGGTGGTCACGCGCATCGAACGTCAAGCTCATCTAGTTTGTTTTTCTGGCTAGGGGAAGGTCGTGGTTCGAATTCCGTTTGGGTGTAATTGTGGTGGTTTTTTCTCTCTCAATGATTTCCCACTCTCTCTTTACGAATATTCTGGTTCATTTCATCTATTTTCTACCTTCTTCATATATAATTCGTTAATGTAACTAAATGCTGGTAGTCTGAATGGGATAGTAAGACGCGGTGCAAAATCCAAAATAAGTTTTTTGAAAAGCATTTTAATATTTTAGTAGGAAACGTAATGTAGTTTAGAGAACACACCTAATTAGAAAATTAATTTAATTCTCTCAATTATTCTTATCAAAATTAAGTTTTATTTAAATTTAGTTACGTGTGGATATTATTATGTTAATCCTAAATCTGGTAATCTGTGCTGATTGGCTGGTCATAGGCTCCCACTTACTTAATCATTTCAGTCGAAATAAAAACTACATTATCTAATTTACAAAATTATATAATTTATGTAATATCACAAAAGTAGTACTTCCTTCAAACGTGAATACTGTAATTGGAAACCGCGTCACAGTCCAAGCAACGAGGGCTACTACAGTCCGATTTTCTTTGGAGGAAACCTTTTATAAAAAACAATATTTTTTGTGGTCAACATCGATAATATTTTAATATACAACTAATAGTATTTTACATCTATTGATATCATCTATAAAACACAACAAATTAAGATCACATGACTTGATGTGTTACTACATGAAAGTAGATCTAGTAATTTTTCTATCCATCACATAAGATTCTTCTTTTGAAAATTGGACTGTCTTTTATGTCAAAACGAGGATAGCTCTCGCATTTAAAGTTTAGATTAGTTGTGACAAATTGACCATTAAAAGTTATTACCTTGCTTTGGTTTCCACATGAGAACATCTTATAAACCACTCCGTCATGCGCAGGAAGATTTCACCGCCATACTTCACAGACATAAATACAAATAAATTATGACATCACAACTCTTTTTAGATGACGTAATAATATGTAGAATAGGAACAACATCCGTGGTCTGGTCAGAGTTCCTGGCTACGGATCTAGAGGTCTCGGGCTCGATGCCCTTCCACTTACAGATTTTCTGTGAAGTAGTGGGCCTGGAACGGGGTCAACTCAGCCTTGTGAGAACAAATGAGGATCTACTTTAATGAAATAGTAGCATCTCTGGTCTAGAAAACCGAGATTAACGGCTGGAGGGTTTGTTGTGCTGACCACATGACACCCTCAAGCTGCAAAATTTAGCACCATCTTCGCCAACAGACGGTGGTTACTTGATCTGTGTGGCTCTATTGCAATCTGACGCCATTGAGTCTTTTTTTATTGGAACAGTATTAAGATATTAAGAGTCCGAGACCTTAGCTCTGTTGGTAGTGGGTCTATCCATTGACTTAAGGGTCCTAGGCTCGATTTCCGGCATAGCCTAGAAATGTATCATTGACGAAATGTGGTTCTCCCCCCTTTCACAGTGATAAATTAACGACTGGGGGTCCGGTTGTCGAGTCTATATATTTAAGTTAGCTTATAAGTCGTTGTTGATATAACCAGTCGGTTAGGAAAGTGCAAATTCAATATTTAAGATAAAAAAATTAAAAAAATGTTTATCAAGAGAAACGTTTCAATCGAGTGCTGAAATACTTTGTTGATATTGTTGTTGTTATTGTTATTATTATTATTATTATTATTATTATTATTATTATTATTATTATTAGCACCGCGTCTTACTACCCGTTCGGGTTATACGCACTTACGCTAATGTGTAATGGTAGGGTGATTGTGAGATGAAATGAAGGACCTACAGTTTAACGTGGGATCCGAACCACGGTGGAGGCCTGGCATTCCCCACATTCACAAGATGTCTTGTCAGAGGTGAAGGAAGGGTTTGGCAATCAGATAAATCTTTGCCGGGACCGAGGATTCAACCCCGGCCGCCAGCACAGAAGTCTGACACCTTACCCCTAGACCGCCAGGTCACCCAATTTTGTTATTGTTGAGACACCATTTGTAAGCTCTTGATTTACAAATTTTTGTTCTTAAATAAACATTGCTGGGAAACTTCGCTGTAATTTTCATTGATATATAAAACATAAGTATCATATTTATTGATTTCAAAGTGATCCGAAACAGTGTTTATTTTACTACAAACGTTCGTTGATCAAGATATTAAGATTGATTTTCTAATCAAATATAATTCAAAAATTGCTTGAACATCTTTAAGATGGGAGTGTAGGTGGCGTGAGCTAAGGACAGGTTTTTTTTCAGTTTTTATAGCAAAACATTTTTTGGCCTAAGTAAATAAGATATTTCTCCAGTAAAAACAGAGTTTAATTTTCTTCACTTGATAATATCAACAGTTCTTGGATATTTGTCATGAGCATAGCAGAATTAGATGACAAACTTTTTAAATTAATATAAAAAGTCCTCATTAAACTCCAGGACACCCTCAACAGATATTCAAGAACCTGTTAATATCACCATGTGAAGAAAATTAAACTCTATGTTTCTAAATGAGTATTATTTGATTTCTTTTGATCAAAATTTGTTACATAAAAACTGCAAGAACACTGCCCTTAACTGGCGTTCGCTACATCCCCACCTGAAAGGGGCCACCCATCGGGACGCTGAGACGCATCGCAGACGCTCAAAAATCCTGAATTATTTGAAGTGCTAAGTTATTTCAAAATACGGTTCACGCCAGAATGAAGGATAGTAGAATTAAAAACAACAACTTTTGGCTCATTTTTACCCTCTTCGGTGGCCGCATGGTCTAAAGGTGTCACTTTCTCAAGATGATGGGGAGATCGGGGTTCGAAACCAGGTTGGGTGTACTGAGGGTGTGTTTTCTCAATAGTTTTACGCTCTTCCTTCATGCGATGCCTTGTTTGACGTTAAATGTTGCAGTTCTGAGATTGAGGTAAATAATGAGGTTTATAGCTGTACATTAACTCAAATAAAATAAAAATATTTAAAAAAATCCCCAACAAATTATTGTAAGCTATTTGAGGATTGTTTTAGTGGTTTTGCATCACCAAAATAAACACTGTGATGTGAGAATATTTGATCCCAAGTAGTTGAAGCTTGGTTCGAGCTATATTACCCACCTAAGCTAGGTGATATCCGTAGAGGAAGATGAGCTTTTAATATTTCACCTTTAAAGTAAGAGCGAGGACCAAACAAGTCATCAACTGCGCTTCATACAACTTTTGATCTCTTGATTATTCAAATAACATCTCAACGAGTTTCACTTTTCGAGCACACATTAATATTAGTGAAAGTGACATAGGTCTGATCAGGAAAATGATTAGAATACAGTTTTTTTACATAAATAATTGTCATAAAATAAAGTAGTATTTAAGTTTAAAAAAATGTCTGAACCGGTATAATGACCAGTCAGTGAAAGAGAAGTCGAGATTTGCGGAAAGAGGAGTAACTTTCACGGAAGATTCTGGACATGTTGCAATTAAGTTTCACCCCCTCTGAGATATAACCTTGGGTGCACTCCGGACAGGTAGTCCCACATATTCAAATCGCTCCGGGATGTGGATCAACCACAAGTTTACGTTAATGTCACGTCCCTCGCACGTCTGATAATGAATTACTTTATTTTCAAACAACTTTCTCCTCTTGGAGGGGACAAAAAAAAGTTATATACATCTTAGTTGTCTACCTTGGTGGTCTTGGGGTAAAGTGCTCGTCTTAGGACCCGATGTTCGTGGGTTCAAACCCAGCTGAGGTCAACGTATTTTTCTTGAACGATAAAAATCCGTAGCACAACTTCCTTAGGAGTGGAAGTAAAGCCGTTAGTCCCATGTCGATTGTGGCATGTAAAATAACCATGGAAGGTATGTGAAAACACCTTTCCGGCACACTTGGTAGGCCCTTTCGCTCTCGCTCAAAGAAATTCTCGTGTGCTGATATAATCAGTCGGTTCAGAAAGTGCACGTTAAATATCTCAAATAAATAAATAAAATATGCAACTTAGTTCTAACATTTATATTTAATATTCCCTCTTCAGTGGCCAAATGGTCTAAGGCATCTCTCTCTTGTTAGACTGACCTGCTAATGACGGAGCTATTGGGGTTCGAATCCTGGTTGCGTCTACTAAGTGTGGTTTTTTCCCTAAATGGTTTCCCACTCTCCTTCTGCACAAATGTGGGTAGATTACTTCTAAAATGCTACCTTCGTCATTCCCACCCCATTAGAGTAATTATCATATAGCCTACGCGTAAAACCTGAACAGGTAGAAAAACATGGTGGTTATATATTATATTCAACATACCTTCCCTATACCGTATTTCTACCTGTCCATGACATTACCCTAATAGGGCAGGGATGACCAATATACACCCTACCGGTGTTTGAACCCCGATCTTCTTATCATTGCCAGTCCAGTCTATTGTGAGTGTGACCCTTTGAGCAACGAAGAGGGTAGCTAACACCTATTTTAAAGGTGAACTGCCTTGTTTAAATTAAGCTATCCTGTTTAAAGTGAACTGTTAATTTTAAGATGAGCTATCATGTTCAAGGTGAACCTCCCTCATTAAAGTGAGCTGTGGGTTTTTTTGAAGTCATGTTAAGATGCAATACTATCATTCAAAAGTGTCGTGAAATTAAACAAAAAGGAACACACTGCAATAAACGTGTCTGTTCGCATAAAAAAAAAGATAAACACTGGTTGAATCTCATATGTTAATACTCTCAACAATCCTTGTGAAGTCGTTATTCGCGTGGTAACAAATTTGGTAGATCACGCGGATTATTATATGATTGTTTCTGTGACCTTGTAAATGTCAGGGCGTGGTTTAGCTATGCTCCCACGACTCAAATATTTCACCTCTCTCCCACTGTCCACCTCGCGAGGTTTTCTGCCCAGGGCGCATATCATCGGAGCAGTATGCGGAAAAGGACCAACCACCATGTTACTTAGGCTCATATTATAGCTTTTTACTATATCTATATGAGCCTAAGAAGCTTATTGGTTGATCCCTTTATGAATAACGTCGCTCGATTTTGGGAAGCCAGTGAGATTTTTGCTCGTTTGAGAGCTCGTTTTCCACTCAAGCGTTGAAGTCACTAAGCTAATCTTTAATATTTTCCTACTTTGATACAATATTGTAATCGTGAGATTTAAAACCTCTGTATTGTGTTTTATCGTGACGTTTTATGTGCCCCAGAACTCAAAAAGAGTGAATCTTACAACTATGTGCATCTCTCCATTTGTGTGTGTGTGTACCCGAGACTTCATCCGAAACGGTTTGATGAATTTAGTTAAAACTCGATTATTTTTATTTGAGGTTTTTAACGTGCACTTTCTGAATTGACTGGTTATATCAGCGCACGAGAATTTCTATAAGCGAGAGAGGAAAGGACAACCAATTTCGCCGGGAAAGGTATTTTCACAAACATTCCGGGGATCTTATAGATGCCACAATCAACATGGGACTGACGACTTTACTTCCTCTTCGAAGGAAGTTGTGCTACTGATATTTATTGCTTAAGAAAAATCCCTAGACCCCGACTGGGTATGAACCCCCAAACATCCGATCCTGAGATGAGAAGCTTACCCCAAGACCACNTATTCAGATGTTATATGCTCATACCCCAAGGTCAAATCGTAATTTTGATATCCAGCCTTAAAATTAAATATAGTTTACTTATGACTGATTTTTAAAAATTTGAAAATTTTAATGGCTATAAAAAGGTTGTTAAGATGTATATAAAAATAGTGTTTCGTATGAATACTAAAATGATTTTTTTAAATCTTAGTAAAAAATATTTAAGGGCAGTTTACTAATAGCTGATTTTTAAAGTGTTTGTTCCTAAATTACAATAGTCTAGACTTTATGAAAAAGTATGTATGATTCAAGGGTATAGAAAGAGGATCGAGGAACTCCGCTGTATTAGAAAAATCATGTGCCATGCTGGCTCCCTATACCCAATAGAAAGCCAGCCTTCACAACATCAGGTTGCCAGGAGTGTTTCTATTAGTTAGTTTTGACACTGGTGACAAGGGATACAAGAAGCAGGGGGTAGGTCATATGTAATCTGTTTGTGCGCATAATATCATATAGTAACATAAATCCACACAGTGGCACAGTACACAGTACTCAGAATACAGAACATTGTAATATTACATAAAAACAGTCCGTAAATTAACAAAAAACTGTATCACCTAATATCAAATATTCAGTACCTAAGGTGTAATTATCTAAACAAATCGTGTGTAACAAAGTATTACTCATTTTATAAGAATAAAAATCACAATCAGATCACATAACCGTGTGATAGGGGACATTTTTGGGAAATTTTATAATATTAGTAATCGACTGTAACCACACCGAGTGAGTAACTTTAATAACTGTAAAAAAAGTCTCTATATATCTTAATCATGCTGTAAATTCAGCCTACGTCTTTATTCTAGCAGTAACGCCGAAAAGCACTAGTTTAAAATCCAACAACATAATGTCTGACGTCACTAGATTTACCTTTATACAAATTGTCTCCATGTCACTTAATAGCGAGTGTATCAATAGTCCAACTACAAAGCAATCTACCCCTGGCATGACGTACTGCCATAATAGTGACGTCACGAACAAAACAAGTCGAGGGAAAATTACTCTACCTCCAGATATTAATATAACCCTCGTCTGAAGGACGTGAACCGTATCCTTTACTCCGCGTTTCCATACTTGAGGAGACAACATAACGAGGTTCAACGAATGACAGTGACTTACCGTACTCGGTTTAATGTGACGACAAGCCGCGGTGTTGACGCAGCGAAATGTTGGTATAAGTTGGATAGTCGTGCAATGGCTTTTTTCACTTTGTCCTCAAAACTAATTGACGATATAATATGGTTTTGGTGGTGGAGAGGGGAGCCGTCATTCTCTACGCCTTTGCAATATCCAGAGATGTCAACTTTGGTCTGGAACCTGTATGGAGCTCCCTTGCACCATGTGCGTCATTCTATATACCTTGATAACTGCAAGAGATGTCGACTCTGGTCTGGGACCTGTATGGAGCTCCCTTGCGCCATGTGCGTCATTCTATATACCTTGATAACTGCAAGAGATGTTGACTCTGGTCTGGGACCTGTATGGAGCTCCCTTGCACCATGTGCGTCATTCTATATACCTTGATAACTGCAAGAGATGTTGACTCTGGTCTGGGACCTGCATGGAGCTCCCTTGCACCATGTGCGTCATTCTCTACACCTCGACAACTACAAGATAAATTATGTCAACTCTGGTCTTGAACCTGCCTGCAACCTCCTTGACCCACGCTGCCTCGAGGCTCATCAACTGGGCGGTTATCCAACATGATGGTCCTTGCAGTTACCGGTGCTGTTGCTACCGCTGACCTGTTTCCACGCAGCGATCAACTGGTGTCTGGGTGGTGTTGGGCAAAGAAATAATAGGAGCTGCGTTGTGAAAGAAAACTCTTATGAATGATGACTTTTCAAAAACAGAACAAAGAAATTCAAATGTCAACCGTGTCATTGCTGCAATTTTTTTAATTTATTTTTTTAAGTTTAGCTTTAGTGTATTTCTAAGACGAACCGTGTTAAATGAAATAATCCGTTTACGTTTGTACTGTCTTATTTTCACAGGAAGCTCGTTATTTAAAAAGCGAAAACTCATTTAACCCCAATAGCAGAAATAAAAATATTACAAATTGAAGGATATAGACGAAAAAGGGAAAAAAGTTTAATTGAGTTTTGTTGAATGCCAAATTTTAGTTATTTTCAATCATTGTCGGTGGTCATAAGTGGGCTTGCTATAAAAATAATTGTATAGATGGGGATGTAAAGAACGCGAGAAAATGTCAGTATTTTTGCAGTTTTTACGGAAATTTTTTTTTGGCCAAAATAAATAAAATATTGCTTCAGTAGCAACGTTTAGTTTAATTTTCTTCACGCGGTGATATCAACAGTTGTTGAATAACTTTAGTGAGTACAGCGGTCTTAGATGAGAATTTTTTTAAATTAACAGAAAAAGTTGTCATTAAAGTCCAGGACACCCTTGACAGATATTCAACAACTGTTGACATCACCGCGTGATGAAAATTAAACTAAACGTTGCTACTGAAGCAATATTTTATTTATTTTGGCCAAAAAAGTGTTTGGCAAAAAAAACCTGCAAGATCGCTGGCCTTTTCTCACGTCCTCTTCCACCTTACATCAATGCAAAGTTTATTTGTTTTAAATAGCTTCTTAAAGTTACAGTGTATTTTTTAAGAGGATATAAAAATGTCTTTGAAATATCAACCTTTTATTTCAAATCTAGTTTTAGATGTTTTTACAGCTATGAAATATTAATAGTGGTAATAAATAGGAAATATACATAGAAACAAAGTAACACAAAGTAAAATAAATGGTACGAAACTCCGCACGGACTTTCTCGCTCTATTGTTTGAGAATTGAGATATTTACTCAAAACTCGTAATATATGTCAAACGAAATAATATACACTAGCAAACCCAAGCATAAATTGCACTATACTTATGTAAAACTTTTTTTTTAGTCCCGGTTTTAAATTTTATAATTTTGTTTTTAAATAATTAATGTCGTCATTTGTATGTTTGGACTGATAAAAAATATCAATGTCGGGTCCACAAGGGTCAACACTTCGCATTAAAATTTCAACATTTTATTAGGTGTTGCAAATCTTCATGCCATTGCATTGCTATTAAATTCCTCGTTTATAAATTTTGACAAATAAAAAATGTAAATATTGACTATTGAGTCTAAAATAGATATAGATCATTGTTGTACAAACATTTCTCCTAAGAGGTTTAATGAAAAACAACATAAACTATTAGAGACGTACTTATATTTAATTACTCTACGGCATTGGAGAATTATTGTGTTAAAACTTAAGTAGTATCTCTTAACAACTAAAGCTCACAAAATTGTATTAATATATTCGCCAATATCTCAGAAACTGGTGGATTTATAAAAATATATTCCATATAAAAGTTTTTTATTTTTAATATTACTACAATTTTACAATGATAAGTTATTTAGTGTCTCAAATAGTTGCGGAGATGAAGAAATAAATACCCGCTTCTGTAAAGTACCTTAAAATTCATTTTCATGGTAAAATGAAAATATCCAGTTTATTTATAATCTTAATCAACGCCTAGATATGAATTTTAATCAAAATCGTTAGTCAATTTTGATAAAAATCGATTTTTTTCTCTTTTCACCCTTTCTTAAACTACTCTTAATATCAAGTTTAAACAGACACAAACAGACGTAATTGAGAAGATCACTTTTTAGGGTTAGGGGTGTCTTGAAACGCCGACATCCATCAACATTTCAGTTTAGATTTTCTTTTGCGGTCGTAATACTTTTAACCTTTTGTGTTTGAAAAGTTAAAAAATATATGTATTTACGTGTAGCTTGAAAGTTATTGGTTTCATAAAAATATACTTCTTATAAAATATATGTATTATAAAGAGACCTACATATTTGTAACGATAAGTAATTTCATATCTCAAATAGCTTAGGAGATATTATAAAAAAAAATTACGCTTCAGACCGGAACCCTTAAAGTCAATTTGCCGAAATATTTACAAAAGCCATTTTGTTTGGAATATTTATAAATGTTTTGAAATGAAATTTAATCAAAATCATTCAAGCCGATTTTGAGAAAATAGACTTTTTCTCTTTTTGTCCTTCAGTAAACTACCCTCAATTTTAGGGTTAGATATCCAATTCCAAAAAACCCTTGGGGTAACCCTATGAAAACCCTAGATACCAAGTTTTAGGCGGATCGGTAAAATAGTTTAGGCTCTAGTTGGAGGTACAGATATAAAGACAGACAGATGGAAAGTCAAAAACTTTTTTTTATTTTTATTTTATTCGGGAGGTCATGAAACGTCGAGATTCATCAAAATCTTGAGTAAGATGGCGAGAAAGTAAAAAAATATCTTAAGATAAATTGAAGATTTCACTTGTACTTGTTAAAATATCTTTCTGAATCGTAAGATTCCGTTGAAAATCAATTTTCTACTTAGTAAAAAAAAAACTTTTAAATTATATTTGACGTTTGGTTTCGGATCGAGGCAAACCTCTGATGGTAAAATAGCCATTATTCATCCATTCTCTCTCAGCTATGGTACTTGAACTTGGCACAGCCGGAAATACGACAAAAAAACACAACAACAATGAATTATAATCGCAGGAGAAATAGCTCAGATTGAAAGTTGTTATTTTGTCACAGTTTACGAAGTCATTCTTATTTTCATTTAATTAAAAAATAGCGCGAGAAAGTGAGTGAAGGTGAAGTCCAATTTTCATAGGACAATCCTTTTAGAAAATACAAACATAATTATATTTTTGCTGTTAACATTGATAACATTTTACTATAATATTAATGTTATTTTATAGGTAGGCCTATTGATAATATATCATATCAAGAACAACAGTTACAGATTACATGACTTGACGTATGGATAAGTGAAAGTAGATTTGGTAGCTTTTCTAGCTTTCAGATACGGAAGGCCCTTAGTATTAGAAGTGGACTATGTTTAAGTTTCTATTTTTTTTATTCAACCAGAATGTCTTTTTATAAAACAACTGTCTTGTTTTCATACCCCAAGTATACATTATTAATTTATAAAGCACAAGACAAAAACAAACTTGATTTTAGAATTGGTTAAGTTTATCTTATGTTCGTGGTTCAAATCCTGATTGGGTGTGCTGAGAAGAGTTTTTACTAATATCTTCCCTCTTTAACTCTACTAAAATCTGAGTACATTTTCATTAATATTTACCGCTCTCATCCCTTTCCCATAAGTGTATTTAAATACGTAGGCTATAGCCCGGACGGGTAGTAAGATATGGCGGAAAGATAATTATTTTAATTTTATTATATTAACCACAGAACAAAGGGTTATTGAATATTGACATACCCACCTCGGTGGTCGCATAGTCTAGGCGTCACTCTCGCAATAGATTTCCAATGATGGGGAGATCGGGATTTGAATCCCGGCTGGGTGTACTTAAATGGTTTTCCACTCTCCCTCTACGGAAATGTGCTTACAATACCTTTAAGGATTTAAACTTCCTAACTCATTGGAGTAATTAGTTCATATGCGAATAGACCATACGTGTGGTAAGACGCGATGCTAAAAAAAATTGTCCCACTAAAATAGCTAATTAGCTCCCTTTAAACTATTTTATTTTTAGTTTATATATTTTCAAGCAGCCCAACTGAGTTATTAGCGCGTTGAACGCTTCATCCAGTCATATTTTGCTAAATAAATCACCTCTTGAAGTCTCCTGCAGAAGTAGTAAGCTGGCGGTTGCTGCCTTAGCTCTCTTAGCCTATGTACAGTAGCCCCATGGCTTCTTTGGTGCTGACTGACACCTCACAGCTTTGAAAAGTTACCAGACCAAATTATGTATCCCTACGCCGAACCATATAATCTGCAAAAAAACATGTGTTTAACAGCTGTCACTTCTGACGGTCAAAATTTAGGTATATACCTAGATGTTGACTGTTAGAAGTCAGCTGTGAGCTGTCAGTCAGCACCAAAGTAGCCATGGGGCTACTGCAGAACTCATGACATTTCTTAGCTTTGCGACTTGGTCAAAATGATTTTTACTCAAAACTCACAAGATTTGTGAAGCGAAATAATATTTACGGTTGCAGAAACATTTAACCAAAAAACATAAATGAAATAATATATAATGTTACAGAACCATTGAGTAAATAAGAACATTTCTGTTCACCAAAGAGCATAACAATTAATTTCGATTTTCAAAGATCTCCATAAATAATAATATATTTATTTGCATATAGCTCAGAAACTATTAGTCTGAAGAAATAAAAAAAAATATATTTTAAATTAAAGTTTTTTGTTTTTAATATGCTAGTACTAAAACTTTACAGTGATAAGTTATCTCGTATCTGAAAAAATTGCGAAGATATGATCAAAATTGGAAATTTTTGCTTAGTAAAGTACCCTCAAAGTCATTTCACGGGAAAATGAGAGTTTCTAATCTGTTTGTAAACAGTGCCTAAATATCAAATTTAATCAAAATCGTTAGAGCTGATTTCGGGATTTTTTATTATTATATTTTGTCTTTCAGTAACTACCTTTTTAATTTTAGGGTTAGATATCCAATTCCAAAAACCCCGAGGGGCAACCCTATGAAAACCTTAAATGCAAGTTTTAGCCCGATCGGTAAAATGATTTCGGCTATAGGCCGAGATACAAAGAGACAAAAACGGCATCGCAAAAATAACTTTTTATGTTTAAGGATGTCATAAAACTTCGAAATTTATCAAAATCTTGTTCAATTTTTAAAATATTTTCTTTACAATCGCAATATTTCTTTCTCCGAGGGGTCGAGAAAAGGTAAAGATAGTTTGTAAGTTGTAAAGTTGTAAGCTTGATAGGAATCACTTTGTTCAGAAATCGCTCGTTAAATACACTGGATGGGAAAATGTAGCTTGAGGGTAGGTGAGGGGGGGTGGGGGGGTTCCGTTGGTGATCTCAACGCCTGAAGAGAGGAGCTTGGTGCTCGCTCGCGTTGAAACTTTGAAAGTTTTTGGAGACAGTCGTACGCAGTGAAGGGGATTAAAAGGAGGGGGAAGGGGGCGTCAGTCACTTTCTAACGTGGGGTCGCAGTTCCGACACGCAGTGGCATTTCAAGTCGCTAAAATACCAATGACAGGTAAAACGAACATCTTTTGGTAGTCTCTAAACTTTGTGCATCATTTTATTCCGAAAGCCGATGCACAGTAAAATGTTCATATCTGGTAGCTATAAAAGCTATTAGATTTACTTTCACGTATTCATACGTTAAGTTATGGGATCCGCAGTTGTCACTTTTGATAGATTTGATCAACATCCACAAAATAACACTAATAATATGTTTTCAATGTTTCCGTAAAAACATATCTTTGTATTTTCCTAAAAAAATCTTTATGCCTACTTTATTATGTTTCAAAAAAATTGTCTTGAGCAGAAATTAGTTTTGAATTTTAACCAATCTGTTTGACTCATAATATTACTCCACCCAATCTCCTTAAGGCCGTATTTATAGCCTAGTCTCTGAAGTCAACCAATCTCCCGGTATACGAATAAGCAGTTAAGGTCAAAAGGGGGATTGTCTGAAGTCCAAATCCCGACTATATATATGGCCCTAAGCGCCCCAAACTCTATACCCGAGGAAGTTCCAAAATATAACTTATCACTGATTTTGAAATTTGTTCTCTTTCGTCAAATGGTAAACTTATGTTTTGGAGTACGCTTGGTGTGTTTTGTTCAGGAACTAAAATTAGAATGTCTCGCTATAGCCCGCGAAGAGATTATCTACATAAATAGGTAAAATGATTAGCCATTAGGAACTATTGTTGCTATCACAAGTCAAACTGAAATGAAAGTATTAACATCTAAAACAAATTTGAAGGTTTTAACTCTTGTCGATGACCATCACGTACAAGGCTTTCAATATTGACACATCATCAATTTTGATTAGGTAATTTATGTTGCATTAAAACGCAGATGTCTGAAGGTGCATCGCGCGTCACATCACCAATAAAATGCATGATGATATAATGCAGTCTATCTGATTGATTGAAGGGTGACGTCACCTCAAATAAAACAGGTCTGTTTTCGTTATTGATTAGATCAACACACGATTTATAAACTAACTTAAATCATAAACAGACACAACATCCTGCCCCCGGCCGTTAATTCATCACTGTTAAATGGGAAACCCACATTTTACAAATGATAAAATTTTCGGCCATGCCAGGAATCGAACCCGGGACCCTTGTCTTAGTAGAAAGACACCCTGTCAACTTAGCTAAGGTGTCGAACAAAACTGTAAAATTTAAAAATAAAATAAGCTTGTTGTGTGTTTTCTTAATATTAATCTTAACCAAAAGAGTTATTACTGAATTAATTTTCTTTAATATCACGTCTTACTACCCATTCGGGTTATAAGCATATATACTAAATACGCTAATATGTTAAGGATAAGAAAGGTTGAGTTTACAAGAAGTGCTAGGAGGAAGGGTGGAAAACCATTTTGGAAAAACCACCCTCAACGCACCCGATCGAGATATGAACCTCGATCTCTCCGGAAAAAGCATTGCTTATACTATATGGCCACCGAGGCGAGCTACTTGTCAGTATGAGACTCTTTTTCCCATACGTCATCAACTGGTGGAAGAAGGAATAAGTTACCTTGAACTGACTATAACTACAATCTCTACTTTAAAACCTCTAAGGACATTAGCAATGTTTTATAGCGTCCAAGTTTCATTTCAAGGTCAAGTATCACGCTCGATTGAAAAGTGACACGGCTTGAGGTGGGGAAAAGTTTGCAAGTAGTCCCTCCATCGCTCCCTCAACCAGTCTCTCTCTCTCTCACACACACACACACACACACACACACACACACACACACACACATTAGCTCAACAAGTTGTTTATGTAGGATATACAGGGGATTAGTCCACAATTAAAAAGAAAGTAATAAGAATTTCAGAAAAAATTAACAAAAAATCTCAAACGTGACGTTTGTTACACACCGCTTCGGTGGTCGAACTGTTTAAACCCCGGTCCGGTGTACTAAATGGTTTTCCACTCACACTCCACGTAAATGTGGGTACACTTCATCTAATTTTAACCTTACTCTTCCCAAACACATTAGCGTAATTAGTTCATATTCGTACAACCCTTAACGGTTGGTTGAACACGGTGAAAAAATACAAAGTTTGGTACAATAATGTTGAAGTAAAAAGTTGGGTTTGATTACATTAATTACCTCAGCCGTGGTCCAGATTGTCGAGACGTTGTAATTTCAACGATGACCAACTACTGGGACTTTGGTTTGAATCCAGGTTAGGTCGAAATGTACTGTATAGAGGTGTTATAGCAGGAATCGTACGAGTAATTTAGACTTCAAGGTGCTAGTAACCTCATTTATGTTTGTATTTATTCCACCGCGTCTTACTATCCGTCCGGGCTAGACCCGTTTTAATCACGCGAATGAAGTAGAGATGAACCATGAAGAATTCAGATAAAATGTACCCTAATTTTGGTGGGTAAGACTGTGAAACCATTCCAGGGTAAAAAAAATAAATCATTACACCCGGCAGGATTCGAAACACTATCTCCCCATCACTGGCTATATCCAGTATTTTGCGAGAATGACACCTTAGACCAAGCAGCCACCGATGCGCGTATCATAAACATTATTTCTCCACTTTCATGTTCGATATTATTAAAACCAACTTCACGAAAGTAGTTTGAAATTTTTACTTATGTTTATCTATTTTCAACAAATGATGTTTGTAACGTCTTTACTTTAAAACGTATTGCAGCAAGTTGTGACTTTATAATACTTTCCCTAAAAGATTTAACACTTTTTACATCTTTATATTTCGTCATACAAATAAAAATCGACCTGAGGATTGGTCATCTGGTTACCAGCCACCATATCCATTCTAAGAATAACTGTATCTGGTTGACCTCGGTAGCCTTGGGGTAAAGTGCTGGATTCAAGACCCTATTATCGTTGGTTCAAACCCCAGCTGAGGTTGACGGAAATTTCTTGGGCGATAAAAATCTGTAGCACAACTTCCTTTGGAGGGGAAATAGAGCCGTCAGTCCCTTGTCGATTGTGGCGTGTTAAATAACACAGGAAGGTATGTGGAAATACCTTTCCGGCAAATTTGGTAGGTACTTTCGCTCACACTCATTGAAATTGTCATGTGCTGATATAATCAATCGGTTCACTTTATTACTTTATTATTATTTAGCACCGCGTTTTACTACCCGTTCGGGTTATGCGCTTTAAGTACTAATTACGCTAATGGATTAGGAATTTGTAAGGTTGAATTAGAGGAAGTGAACCCGCATTTGAGTGAAGGGAGAGTGGAAAACCACCCCCAGTTCACCCAACCAAGATTCGAGCCTCGATCTCCCCGTCCTCAGCAGTCGAGCTCAACACGACTAGCGCGTTAGCCAACTACGCCACCGAGGCGGGTACAAAGTGCACTTAAAATTCCTCAAACAAATAATCAATAAACAAAACAATAGTATGTGGTAGTTCCTAAGACCATTTTAATATATTCAAACATCAAGTAATGTTATCTGCAACTGCCATTTTTTGATAGATATTATCACAACCAATAAAATAGCACTAATGATATCATAACATGTTATCATTGTTGACTACAAATAAAGTTTGTATTTTCTTAAAGATCCTTCCTTTGAAAATTGAACTGTATTTAAAGTCAGATGTTGTCCTAGGTTGTGAATAAAGTTGGTTTGTGAGTTACAACCTTATGTTTAGAAATTATAAATAAAATAAAATATATATCAATTAAAACAGCTGTAAGCCACTAAACTTTAATATTATTGATGACATTTTTAATAACTTTACTGTCCATAAATAATATATAAAACATGTTTATCTCATAACATAGGCCACCTTTGTGGTCCAGTGGTTAGAGCTCCTGGCTACAGATCCAGAGGTCCCGGATTAGATCCCCAGCGCTTCCAGACTTTTCTGAGAAGCAGTGGGTCTGTAACGGGGTCAACTCGGCCTCGTGAGGTACAGATGAGGAACTACTTAAATAAAGAAGTAGAGGCTGTGGTCTAGAAAACTGAGATTAATGGTCGGTTAGTCCGTTGTGCTGACCACGTGACACCATTTATCTGGAAATGTTGGCACTCTCTTAGCCAAAATACGGCGGGGATAGCTCGCGGGCGGACTGTCGCCGTGGAGTTGTTTGTTATCTCACGGTGTATCAAAGGAGTTAGTAATTGTTGTTATTACAATATTTGTTAGAATAAATTTACTGACGTCAGGCTTCTTGACTAGAACGAAATCCTCAGTGAATAGGTAGTAACTGTTCTAGTTGTCAGATACGGCCCTTTATATCAAAATATCAGTGGCTGGTAGTCTAGGCCCATTAAAAATTACATTCTTTTTGGTACTAACTGGCGTCGAACACTGATCCTTTTAAGTCTATAGTGCGCGTTTCTGACCTTGAGGACATGCTTAAGAATAAACACGTCTGTCACTATAAGTCTAAAAGTAATTATTGCTTAGAATTATTATTCATTAATGTTTTGAATCCATACATCAGTATAATTTAGATTTATCTCTTAGTGGCTCGAATTATGTCAGTGTGTATAGTCATATCAACATAAAAAGTATATTTTAGAGCAGATAAAAATAAATAAAGGGAGTAGCCAACACTGACATAATAGTTGGTACAGTAGCCCCATGGCTTCTTTGGTGCTGAGTGACAGCTGACAGCTGACGGCTTTGAAAAGTTACCAGACCAAATTATGTATGCCGAACCATATTATGATCTGCAAACACGTGTGTTTAGCAGCTGTCCATTCTGACAGTAAAATTTAGGTATATCCCTAAATGTTGGCTGTCAGAAGTCAGCTGTGAACTGTCAGTCAGCACCAAAGAAGCCATGGGGCTACTGTAAATGTACTCTTCGTTTGAACTGAAAGGTAGCAGTAATTTCTTGACGGATTACATTATGGTATTATCTAATAAACTGAGCCATTGTTAAAACGTGCCAGCTAAGCTTTCAGGGTAAATGGAATGTATACGAAGGCTACAGGCAAGGAAAATGTGATAAAGTCAGTGAATGTTTTGATCTAAGGGAAAACAGAGAAATGTCATAGAATTTTATTTTAAAAATGAAAAAACGTGTAATTTTAATACTTGCCTTGAATAATCCATTGATTTCTCACTTAAACACGTTAAAAAAAAGTGATAGCTTTTGTTTCTAACACGTTAATAAAATACATTGCCAAGCTATGGCAACATGAGATGGTTGCTTAGTGTATTTTATGCCACAGGGCCATAAAATTTAATAATATCACACTTTACACTGGAAAAATAAAAAATAAAATTGTTTATGTTTGGTATCTGATAAAATTATTAATGTGGTCAATGTATTTAAACGTAAAACTCGTCATACAGCAAGGAAAACTGGAAAAATATCTATTCCGGGAAAAAAAAGTAATGTTGTCTAAAAAACCTGGAAAAATCAGGAAATTTGATAATATAAATCTTGTAGCCACCTAGATCTCAAAATTGATACCTACTCCTAAAAACGATAGCTAAAGAACACGGCCGCGTAGTTTAACGCGCTATTCTCGTGTTAAAGTAGACTGTAGAAGACGTGGAGATAGGGGTTCAATCCCAGTCGGGTGCATCGAGGGTGGTTTTCCATGCAAATGTGGTTGCATTTCCTTTAAATTAAACCGTCATAATCCTTAACCTATTAGTGCTAAATAAAGCAATTATTTGAGTTGTCAGATGAGGGTAATTACATGGTTACCTGACTGTACTAGTCTTTTGTTGATCTGACAAAAAACGCAACAGTTTCTCTTTATGTAGAGTAGCAGTGCTATACTTTCTAAAACATTCTACAATACCTTTATTTTAATATTCGTGTTTTGTTTAATTTACTCAAACAAGTTTTTTTGTTTAATCTTTATTTAATGATTGGTAAATTTATCCACAGTAAACAAACATCCCGACGATGAAATATTAGCTCTCGGAAATCACTGACAAATCATAATCATATTTTAACATTTCATAAAATGTAATTTTTTAATATGTCTATCTTTTCCTAGGAAATAAATATAATTTTAACAATTCACGAAGGTATTTTGATTTAGTAAGGAAGTTCGTACTTCAAATCCCGCATTTATACGCATATATACATTTTAAACTTTTTTTTTAAAGTTATTTAACGTGCTCTTTCTGAACCGAATGATCATATCAGCATATGTGAATTTCTATGGGTGAGAGTGAAAGGCCCGGCCAATTTTACCGGGAAAGGTATTTTCACATACCGTCTACGTTTCTTTTACATGCCACAATCGACTTTACCCCAAGACCACCGAGGCCAACAATTTGTTTTACAAACTCACGTTTTTTTTTTAAATTTGGACAATTCCTCACAAATGGTAAACATTTAACCTTTATTTTACACCTTTTTAGTATTTACACGACCCTCTTTGGTGGTAGAATGGTCTAAGGCGTCACTATTGCGACATACTAGATTTCAGATTACGGGGAGATCGTGGTTTGAACCCCAGTCGAATATACTGCGTGTGGTTATTTCCTAAATGGTTTTCCACTCGCCCTCCACCAAAATTCGGGTTAATTTATTCTAAAATCAACCCTTTTCATTCTTAACACATTAACGTAACTAGTACATATGCGTAAAGCCTGAACAGGTAATTAAACGTGGTTCTAAAAATATATATATTTACAAGGGCTGGTAATTAATCAATAATAATAATAATAATAATAGGCTGTGTTAGAAAAACACTTTTTTGAATACAATATAATCCTCTTGAAAACATTAAAAGCGATCGATACACTAGATAAATTATTTGGGAAGTATATCGCTACATCATTACAGTAGGATTCTGGTAGAATTTCTGTTAAAGACTTAAAAATTACAAACTTTATTG
>CABFOW010001734.1:116682-131959 GCA_902141385.1 Timema californicum
AAAAAAACTCAATACACCCGACCGGGATTTGAACCTCAATATCCCCGTCATTGGCAGTTTACTCCATTGCGAGAGTGACGCCTTATTCCAGGCATGTCAAAACATGTGGCCCGGACCATATTTCTGTGTGTTCCAAAGACCTTTTAATGAGCCAACACACAATTTTACCCGATTAAGCTTATTATAAATTGGTAGAAATATACCATTAAAGATTATTATTTGGAAAGGGATCATTATTTGAGGAAATCTAGTAAGGGGGTCTGGTCCTCCCAATTGTCACTTTTTTACTCACCAGAGAGCGTCTCTCAAAAATGGTTAGCTTTGCACACAAAAAATGTGCGATGTCTGTCAGTGCATGAGCCTGTGAGCAGTTGCTTTCATCCTCTTTGGTGACCGCATGGTCTAAGGCGTCACTTTCGGAATAGACTAGATGACCGATGACGGGGAGATCGTGGTTTGATCCTGGTCGGGTGTACTGTGGGTGCTTTTTTCTAAATTGTTTTCCAATCTTCTTCCACGCATATGCGAGTACACTTCTTCTAAATCTAACCTTGCTAATCACTGACACATTAGATTAATTAGTATATAATGTACAAACCGAATGGGTAGTAAGACGCGATACTAAAACAAAAGTTGCCATCTCTTACTAAAAGGAAGTTCAATCGCAGGTCCCGGCAAAGATTTATCTAATTACCAAACCCTTCCTTCACCTCTGACAAGACATCTTGTGAATGTGAGGAATGCCAGGTCTCCACCGTGGTTCGGATTCCACGTTAAACTGTAGGTCCTTCATTTCATCTCACAATCACCCTACCATTACACATTAGCGTAAGTGCGTATAACCCGGACGGGTAGTAAGACGCGGTGCTAATAATAATAATAATAATAACTAAAAGGAACAAACACCCAAGTTATCACGACCCACAGGCACGCATGCCATCAATTATTATGATAGTGACTTCAAGAGGAGAGTTAAATCCTAACACAAACACACCCTTTCTGTAAGTAAAAAGTTTGGAAATCTTAAAATTATGTATTATTTTAATGATAACTTTGTTATAAGAATTTTAAAATTTAGTTATTTTTTTTACTTGGAATTACGATAATATTGAATTTTTAATGACATGCGGTCCTTTTGCTCAAATGAGTTTAACACGCCTGCCTTCCACCAGTGGTGCGAAACCCCAAGGTCGTGACACCACTTGGGGTAGGGGCAATGATATTTTTTTATTGACGGAAAGTAATTATGACACAGGTAAAACCCCTGTTTTAGGTAAGATGAAGCCTACGTAATCATGTAAGCCAGGGTGGTTCAAAGTCTTTAATCCCCTAGGACCAAATCTAACCATCAGTTTGCACCGCGGGCCGAAGATATATTTAGTAATCCCATCAACTTAATATATACCTACAAACAACTCTTAATAAACAATTATTTTCTTTACTTATTTATACCCGCCTAGGTGGCGTACTTAGCTAACGCGCTAGTTTCGTGTTAGGTTAGACTGCCGAGGACGGGGAGATCGAGGTTCGAATCTCGGTCGGGTGAACTGGGGGTGGTGTTTCCTAAGTGGTTTTCCACTCTTCCTCCACGCAAATCAGGGTTCACTTCCTCTAAATTCATCCTTCCCTATTCCTAACCTATTAGCTTAATTAGTACTTAAGCGTATAACCCGAATGGGTAGTGAGACGTGGTGCTGAATAGTAATAATAATAATAATAATAATAATAATAATTTACTTGTTTATAAATTCTATTTTTGTTAGTAGAATATTCCAAGTTTTACTGGTAAAAAAAGTATTAATCTCCTGAAAATGTGTTATTAAATATGCACTCACACAGACGTTTACACAACAACTTAGCATTATAAATAAATAAATATATATATTTTTACTAATCAAATAAATGCTTATTTAAATGCAATTATGAAATTCTTGAATGCATATTTTTATTTCGAATCATTCACGATTTCGCATCTTCCACTGAGGGTTTTCCTTTAATATATCTGCAGGACAATGTGAGAGTCACATTTTCAGTGAGCACGGGCTGGATCTGGCCTACGGGCCAATAGTTGGATCACACTGCTCCAAGCGAATGCTATGTTTGGTTACAGCCATCTGACGGTCTTAGAAACTTTATGTAGAACGACAAAAATTCACCGTAAACATGAGGAGAGGGCGTAAAAGTAGGAGGAAAACATTTATTTTATTTACAGGGTGGCCAGAAGTCTTATAAATAAAATAATACTTCAGTTTGAGTCGCGCCTACAAAAAAGGCTGCCAACCATTGTCTCTTACCATTCGACCACCGTAGAGGGATGCTGGTTAGTTGCTATTGTAGGTCAACAACAAATAAACCTTACCCACTTCAGTGGCCGCATGGTCTAACGCGTCACTCTCGTTAGACTGGCCTGCTGAAGCCGTGGATGTCGGGGTTAGAATCCCTGTTGGCTCTAAAGGGTGGTTTTTACTAAATGGTTTTCCACTTTCCTTCTACGCAGATGAGAGTAGTTTACCTCTAAAATGCTTCCTTCCTCATCCCTACTCAATTAGAGTAATGATCATATATGTGTATAATCTGAACAGGTAAAGTAGCCCCATGGCTTCTTTGGTGCTGACTGACAGCTCACAGCTGACTTCTGACGGTCAACATTTAAGTATATACCTAAATTTTGACTGTCAGAAGTGACAGCTGCTAAACACATGTTTTTGCAGATTATATGGTTCGGCGTAGGGATACATAATTTGGTCTGGTAACTTTTCAAAGCCGTCAGCTGTCAGTCAGCACCCAGTCATCACCAAAGAAGTCATGGGGCTACTGTAGTAAGACGCGAGGATGAAAAAAAAAGTAAACCTTCTCACAAGGTGGTTCTTGATTAGTCCTCGATAGGTTTCCCAGACGAATTAACCTGACACGGTGATTCATATAGCGTCCCACGTATGAAGGACTCCCGTCTAATTGATCCACTCTCCTCCCTTCCCCCCCAACAACTTCCTCATTGTTGTGTATGGGAACCCGAAGGATTGTCGGGTGCCGAGGTCTGACACTAACTATGCCATAAACCTCCCATGGGATACCTTCCCAGGGCCGGTGACGTCACATTCGCGGTAAGAACTCTAGAAACATGGTCTACAGCGCAACCCTGGTCTGGTTAGGGGCCTAACGGGTTCTGGGAGACCTTTATTTCACTCCGTATCCTCAGGGGACTTACCCATAAAAATAAGTCATGACCATGGCCTGGATTTGGATGAGCTAAAAATAATATGACCTAAGAATTCTAAAAAAAAAAATTACCTCACATTTTTTTTTAAATGACCTAAAAATAGGAACAAAAATCCATAATAAATGTACACGAGTAATTTAAACACGTACTTTACAACATTGCTAACTAAAAATACATAGGGCCTATGCAGTGAAAATTATTTAACTACCAAACCCTTCCTTCACCTCTGACAAGACATTTTGTGAATGTGGGGAATGCCAGGCCTCCGCCATGGTTCAGATTCCACGTTAAACTGTAGGTCCTCCATTTCATCTCACAATCACCCTACCATTACACATTAGCGTAAGTGCGTATAACCCGAACGGGTAGTAAGACGCGGTACTAATAATAATAATAATAATAATAATAATAATAATATTTAACAACTGATCTCTTACCTTTTACTAAATAATATACTACCAGTAAANAAGTCCTATCCATTGATATCTTATTCATCGCTGTAGGCTTTGTATTAGTTGAGGAAAAGGGATGTTGACAACATAAATAATATATAGGATTGAATTATTGATTAACAAATATCTGCTTCAGGTCTCAGGAGTAATAGCTACCCCCTCCCAACGTAACTTTCCAGTCTGGTTGTAATATCTCATCAGCTCGAATGTAAATTTTACAACCAAAAAAGCAAAGAGGATACAAAGTTCATAGCCTGCACTATCTTCTCATTCAAACAACTGAGTGTTTAAAAAAATATATGTTTGTAGTATTTACGTGTCTATAAAATAAATATAGTATTTGAAAATAATCTTAATCAAAGTGAATGCCTTAAAGTTACTAAAAAATGCAAAAATGAAGTCCAATCCAAGAAAATATGTCCTAAAATTTAAAAATTCCAACCACATTATCAAAAATGACTTATAAAAATATCCGTTTCCACAACCAGCGAATCATGATCAGAGTTTATGTACTATGAGCATTGTCTGTAATGTAAAAAAAAAAAAGATGACGTCATAAAAATCTTGGTCCTGATATTGACTCCATAAGTTAATATTAATGAAAGTAATTCTTCAAAAGGAAAAAAAAGTCTTTTTTTATAAAACAGCTAGGAAAATAATACTTGATATATTATTATTTAGCACCGCGTCTTACTACCCGTTTGGGTTATACGCTTTAAGTACTAATTACACTAATGGAATGAGAACTAGGAAGGTTGAATTAGAGGAAGTGAACCCGCATTTTCGTGGAGGGAGAGTGGAAAATTATTTAGGAAAAGCCACCCCTAGTTCTCCCGACCGAGATTCGAACCTCGATCTCCCCGTCCTCGGCGGTCGAGCTCAACACGACTAGCGCGTTAGCCAACTACGCCACCGAGGCGGGTAATAATTGATATACTTTCACGTATTGATACGTCAAGTCATATGATTTGCAGTTGTCACTTTTGAATTGATAGCTATATAGTCAATGATTATAAAATAATGCTAATAATAGAGTAAAATGTTAACAAATTTTGGTCACAAAAAAGTTTGTATTTTATAAAATGAGTTTTATTATGAACATTGGACTGTAGTAACTTTTTGAAATCTTCGTAGAGGTTATTAAAATCTCAGCTCGACTCTGAATTTAGAGCAGATGCGTGCATTCATCTTTATTAAATATAAATTGAGTGCTTGCTTACCTTTCAGGATGAACGAAAGGTGTGTCTACCTCTTTTTTCTTACAAGACATGGTTAGTGGTAGCCGCCATCTTTGCTCAAAGCATCATTAGAATTCTGGGATGAAGAAACTTTTAGAAAATACTAACTTTTTTTGGCGGTCAATATTGATAACATTTAAAAAAATAATTAATGTTATTTTTATATATATATATATATTGATTTTTATCATAACCCGCCTCGGTGGCGTAGTTGACTAACGCGCTAGTCGTGTTGAGCTCGACTGCTGAGGACGGGGAGATCGAGGTTTGAATCTCGGTCGAGTGAACTGTTTTTTTTCTTCCTAAAATGGTTTTCCACGCAAATGTGGGTTCCCTTCCTCTAATTCAACCTTCCTAATTCCTAATCAATTAGCGTAGTTAGTACCTAAATCGTATAACCCGAACGGGTAGTAAGACGCGGTGCTAAATAATAATAATCATAATATCCATCAAAAGTGACAGCTGCAGATCACATTACTTGACGTATGAATACGTGAAATTAGATCTAGTAACTTTTCTGCCCGATAAGGTCCATTCTTATATGTATATTAAAGAAGCCTCCTCCAAGTTAAAAAGAAAACCTGTTCTTCTTACCATGGCAGTCCATGGTACCGCAGACCCACATCTCACAGTCGCAGCTGATTTGAGGCTGTGTAATTACTGTACTCTCTCATACATCTCATTAGACCAAGTTCTCATATATCTTGTCTCAAGATCGTTGCTTACACACTCTCGCTACAGGCGGTGGTACAAAGGGGGACGGGACCTAATTAGGGCCTACATTAGACGCTAATTTCATAATGAACCAAACGAAACCCTTCGGCTGACTTTAGGAGTTCCGTCAGCTAAATGTCATAACAATTAGGAACTTCTTTTAATTCTAAATAACCCGTCTCGTGACCTGTAAACCGGGATACTAGAGGCAAGATGACTTACTAAACAATCAAAACGTATCGTATTAGTTTTTTTAAATTTTGTTGTATATTTAAATACTTTTTTAAAATATATATTTAATTATTGTTTAGCGTATACCACGAGGGTTTGTCGATTATACATTCATTGTCATCTACTGGTTGTGGTGGATTTGTAACCGTAATCTGAGGTTGGAGCACCATGCATGGTACAGCCGGGGATCGAACCCAGGACCTCCAGATTAGTAGTCAGTAATGCTGACCACTAGACCAAGAAACCGGTCAAAATACGACTAAATTTGTTCCTCTGTTTCATAAAGTAGACTACATTAAAATACACCAAGACGTACAGTTGAGTTGTATGTGTTCTCTGGTAGGAAAGTGGGGTGGGGGTTGATAGAGGGTTAATACAGTGTTCAATTTGCATTTCACTTTTGTCTTTGTTGACGGGGTTTTTCATTCCTCACTCCAAGCTAATCATAGTGACGTTTCCTTACAAACCCACCCTGTATATCCTTTTATCAAAAGCTAGATATCTAAATTCACAGATTCCTAAAATTTATTTTATTCGTGACCTTGTTTCATAAGACAAACTTATTAGTGACTCCGACCCATTAGTAATTAGATAAATATATATATATATATATATATATATATGTGTGTGTGTGTGTGTGTTTTTTTAATATCCTAGTTTTGGTTTTTTGCAGTTTTAGATAAAACGAGAAATAGAAACAACGAACATATTTATTGTAAAAAACGTATCGGCCTACCTGCTGTTATATTTAATATTATTAGAGATTGAACGCTCGAATCCTCTAATCCCTCGAAAATGGCTCCAGTGTGGAGAATAAGAATCCGATCCCGGCCCCTCGTCTCAGGGTCAGGCACACCACCCTTACAACCAAACCGGTTACATTGGTACTGGCCATTGTTTGCATTGCCCAATTAAGTTTTCTCAGACAAAAGTTACAGAACAAAAGTATTCACAGTGAAAGGACTACAGAAGATCAAGGAGGTTATTCATGTCTGAGTATTGTTTCGAAATAGCGCGAAACGTGGTTTTTTTTACGAATTTTTACTTAGCACATTAGAATTAATATATAAAACTTCATAGTATATAGATCATGACCTATTTATATCATTATTTTTTTAAGCAATGTGTTTTACTATCTGGTCAGATTATACGCATTTGTAATGATTACGCTAATGAGGTAGGTTGAATTTTAGAGGAAGCGTAACCGCATTTTTGTGGAGGTAGAGTGGAGGAAAACAATTAAAAAACTCAGTATACCCGACTGGGAATATAACTCTAATATCCCTGTAATCGGCAGTTTAGTCACGAGAGTGACGCTTTAGACCATGCGGCCATCAAATCAGGTTGGAAGTGCTATCTTGGAATGTATTAAATAGGCGAAATAAAACGAAACAATATTTTGGCGCCATTGACTACTCTTTACCTTTTATTTGCTAATAACGGTTAATTGGTTTGATTTTAATGAGCGTTAACTATATCCGCTTCAGTGGTCGAATGGTTTAAAGCGTCATTATCATGTTAGACGGGGATATTGGGGTTCAAATCCCGGTTGGGTCTACTGAGGGTGTTTTTTCCCATTATGGCTTTCCACTTTCCTTCCACGCAAATGCGGGTAGATTACCTCTAAAATGCTACCTTCTTTATCCCTAACCCATTGGAGCAACTACCACACATGCGTATAGGCTGAACACGTAGTAAGACGCAATGAAAAAAACACAATAATTTTAGTCAAAATTACACATATTATAAGTCGTTGTTCTTTGAATATTTTTTTCTTTAGATTTCCAAGAAAAACCTATTACCAATCTCATTAACACAATTTTCTTCTTAATATTCCTATAACCCATACAAATCCTAATCCATTAAATGTTCCCTTAACCATAGAGTATCAGTAATTATAAAAGAAAATATATGTTTTAACATGCTCTAATGACGATTATATTGTGACAGTAAGTTATTTATTTAAAGTTTAGGAATAAAAATGTTATCAATTCTTTTTTATAATTATAGCACTTTATCGCTTAGGTTTGAGTTAATTTGTTACCATTTCATCCTACGGAGGTATATTATTTAACGACTTTTTATACCGAAATACAATAAAAAAATTTGCTTAACGAAATACGTTCATTTTATTTACTATAAACTGTCCGACACCTTGTTTTAGTTGGTAGCGTGTCTGTTTACTGAGCTAAGGGTCTTGGGTTGTATTCCTGGCATCGCTGAAAAATGTATCACAGGTAAAACTTGGGTTTACCCTTCCACAGCTGGAGGCCGAATGTTGTGTCTGTTCTAGATTTAAGTTAATTAATAAGTCGTGTGCTGATATAATCAGTCGGTTGAGAAAGGGCACATCACAAATCAGGGTTTCTAATAATCGCCCAAAAGTCGGTCTGACCTGACGTATTTTTTGTGCGCCGTTATGAAAACACGCGGCTTGCAAGAACAGACAGTTCTGAATCAGTGAAACAATATTCCGACAACATTTCCCCCAGATGAAGGTAGTGGCATACAAACTTCCGTCGTTAAAGTGTCATTATAAAGTGAGACGCCGCGTCGTTAGAGAAAATGGGTTGTTTTCCTCAGATGTTTACATCCTGCACAGTGGCGGGCAGAAAACACTCAACTACTATTTGTGAATACCCCAGACCAGAGGTCCCCAACCTTTTTGTACCTTAGAGCACATTAAAAATTAACGGTAGTGCGTTGAGCACCAATTACTTTTTTTTAAGGCAAATATACTAACTCTCGCCAGGCTCAGAGGTCAGCCTCAACGCTATACACAAGACCGGTCAACTGCCGTGTTAAGTTTCCAACAGCGATTGTGACGTTACATGTGGTTGTCAAGGCCGTAGCCGGGGGTGTTCAACCCCCTCCAAATTGACAAAAAATAAAATAATAATAATTATTATTAGCACCGCGTCTTACTACCCGTTCGGGTTATACGCACTTACGCTAATGTGTAATGGTAGGGTGATTGTGAGATGAAATGGAGGACCTACAGTTTAACGTGGAATCCGAACCACGGTGGAGGCCTGGAATTCCCCATATTCACAAGATGTCTTGTCAGAGGTGAAGGAAGGGTTTGGTAATCAGATAAAGCTGTGCCGGGACCGAGGATTGAACCCCGGCCGCCAGCATAGAAGTCTGACACCTTACCCCTAGACCACCAGGTCACCAAATAAAATAAAATAATACTGTTTGATTGCGGATTTGACAAGACCAAAATAAAGACACAAGGAACTATTTGACTACTCACAACCGTTTTGGTGCTTAGGTACATTTTAAAAATATATATTTATTCTGTGTTTATTCGGGCAACAAAGCTGTTTGGACCCATGTCAAGATATTTACAAAGGAAATAGGAAGTATTAGCATAGTTTTAGTGAATATAATGATAGTTCCAGGTAATAAAGTACACTTTGAAAATGATCCGGCAAAGAAAGAGGAATGAGAGGGGAGATTTCAATCACCAACTTCTTGAGAACAGCATACCTAGAGATTAGCACAAACTTGATTTTTGTCGGAAAAGTGACAGATTAGAATTATTAGTTAAGAAATTTTCAATTATGGTCAAAAAGTGGCGGGCAGACGCAAAAAGGCTCGGCGGGTGCCATGGCTCCCGCGGGCATAGGGTTGAGGACCCCTGCCCTAGACGTTTGTTGTTACTGTCCAATTTTTATAGGAAGAGCTTTTTGCAAATACAAACACAAATTTTTATGGCAAAAATTGATAACATTATTGGTGTTATTTTATAGTTATTGATAACTGCAGATCACAGGACTTGACGAATGAATACTTGAATATATATATATAAGCTTTTATAGCTTTCAGATAAGGTCCTTCATAAGAAAATCGGAGTATAGCAACTATTTAACAATCTACACCTTATAGTTCATTCCGTTTGCTTACACTTCCTGTATCTGATGTGCACTTTCTAAAGGAAGCTCTTTTTTTTTTGTGCACAGCGTCTTACTGACCTTTTGGCCTATCCTCTTAGTTAAACAAAATGGGATTGGGATGAGTAAGGTAGAGATAGATATAAGGAAACTCACCCGCATTTTTAACCCGCATTTTTTTTGGGGGGGGGAGGGGGGGAGACTGAAACCCCATATAGGAAAAATACACCCTCACTAAAGCCAAATTGGATTATAACTCCAATTTCCCCGTCATCTGCAGTCAAGTAAATTGCCTAACTAACTCGTTAGACCTTTCGACCATCGACGCGGGTAGAGGGCAATATGACAAACTAAACCGAAACTACAGAAAAAAGGTGACCTGGTGATCTAGGATAAGGTGTCGGACTTCAGAGTTGGAGGTCAAGGGTTCAATCCTCGGTCCCGGCACAGATTTATCTGACTACCAAACCCTTCCTTCACCTCTCACAAGACGTGTATTAATCACAACCTGTGAATGTTTGGAATGCCAGGCCTCCACCGTGGTTCGGATCCCACGTTAAACTGTAGGTCCTCCATTTCATCTCACAATCAACCCTACCCTACCATTACACATTAGCGTAAGTGCATATAACCCGAAAGGGTAGTAAGACGCGGTGATAATAATAATAATAATAATAATAATAATAATAATAATAATAATAATAAGAGGGGCATTGTGACGAGTATGGCTGAATACGGGTGTGGACGCAACATTTTAGTTGGGAGACCTGAAGAAACAAGACCCCTTGTGTAGGCCGAGACGTTGATGCGGGGATATTGTGAGAATGTATATGAAGGAGATTTGGTGTCAAGTTAGGGATTGGATGGCGAGCTTACGTTTTGGCGGCCATGAACTTTCTAGTTCCCATCAGTATGTTATGGCCGGGTCCATAAAGCTCATTTGGATGATAACAGTTCTTAAATGCTAAAATAAAAGTGATTGAATGAAGAGAGTGAACTGCTGTCATTGAATGAGCTTCATAGTCTCGCTCCTCAGTTATTTAGTTATAAGAATTCAGGGGGAAAAAACTTCACAGTTCCTATCAAATTGTCTGTTCCCATGACTTTCCCCGGGACGGGGAGTGTGGGGGTCTCTCCGGAGATGTTGACGCTCGAGGGGAACGGATGCTCATGAGATTGTGTCCCCGCTCCGTGTCTTGGGGACATATATCACACACTCGTGTTCCTTTCACCGGACACGTCTCGCTTCGCTCGGGCAAGACGCGGCGGGAGCTTCCGGGTCTGAGGACTTGTGGGTAGATCCTCACAACACGTCTGAGAGGAACAACGTTTGTAGTCTGAAACCCGCTTCGGTGGCCGGATGGTTTAAGGCGTCACTCTTGCAATAGAGTAGACTGCCGATGATGGGGAGATCGTGGTTCTAATCTCGGTCGGGTGGCATTCCAAAATTGTTTTCCACTCTCCTTCCAAGCAAACGCGGGTCCACTTCATCTAGATATAGCCTTACTAATCCATAAAACCCACTAGCGTGATTAGTACATGGGCGTATAGTCCAAACGGGTAGTAAGACGTGATGCTAAAAAAAAAAAAGAAGAGAGGAAAGAAAATTACGAAACTTCTCATCTCAAGCTTAAGAGGAAAGCTCGCTGCTAGTTCTCAAATATCTTAACATTTTCTGTTATGAGCTTGAGAAAGGTTAAATATAAAACCCTTTTTCATCAAGTCTAGTCTCATAGCAGCGTAAATACAAAAAGTAATTGAAAATGAGGAAGAGCCCTGTTGGAATATTTCAACTTTATTTTGGCTTGAACCATATTTTTTAAATAACGTATCAGTAGAATTAAATATTGTGTCATACCTGAACGTCCCCGCGCAGCAATTTCTCGCCTACCGCGGCGGGAAGGGTTCGTGTGCGCGCACCCGGGCCAGACAGTGCGACAGCTGACGTTTGCGGAGTTTCTGTCCACCCCTGAGACAAAGCAACGGGGGGGGGAGAGCAACGGAGAGAAGCTGCTTGCTACCCCAGCAGGGGAAACGTTAAAAATTCTGACACATGTTGTTTTAGTAAATGACTACAGCTGTTCGAATAGAACTGCACACTGTATGAAGAAAAAAACAAATATCAAGAAGCCACTCACTCCATAATGGGTACGTTGGTTTTTTACAGTTTTTCTAAAGACTGCGTGCGTTTTATAGCCCTTTTTTCATATTAATAGGACTAATATAACGACCATGCTTGTCTGCTTATGATATGTCAACCTCCCAGCTTTCTAAATAAATGGCGGTTCTTTACCGAACTTTAAAAAACACACACACACACACACACACACACTATGGTTACCATTCGTTCCCAAAATAAAGACATCCTGGATTAATTTTGCCCCTGATCTATTAAATTAATTAATTAAATCTGACCCGCCTCGGTGGCGTAGTTGGCTAACGTGCTTATGTTGAGCTCGACCGCTGAGGACGGGAAGATCGAGGTTCGAATCTCGGTCGGGTGAACTGGGGGTAGTTTTTCCTAAATGGTTTTCCACTCTCCCTACCACGCAATTGCGGGTTCACTTCCTCTAATTAAACCTCCCCAATTCCCAATACATTAGAGTAATTAATACTTAAAGCGTATAACCCGAACGGGTAGTAAGACGCGGTGCTAAATATTATTATTAATTAAATCTGAAATTTATATGGATTAACCTTCTTCGGTAGACACATGGTCTAAGAAGTTCCACTCACGTGACTGCTGATGAAAGAGAGATCGGGGCTCAAATCCCGGTCGAATGCACAAAGATAATTTCTACAAAATAAATGTTCACTTTCACTCCACGCAAATGCGAGTACACTTTCTCTTAATTCAACCTTCCTCACCCCTAACTCATTGGCGTAATTAGTAAAGTGTATAACCCAAACTGGTATTAAGATGCGGTGATAAAAAAGATGTATTAAATAAAAATAATAATCAAATCAGTAGATAAACGTTAAATACATAACCTGTCAATAATGCACATCATAATATCTAGCCAAGAGTATTTATTTATAACTCATTTTGATAATTTTTTATTAACGTTTTGTTCTAACTTTACTTATGTTAGCGCACTAATTTCATGGGCTGTGCTTTATTCTATTACTTTCATGATATATATCACACTACATTTCATATACCTAACACTCCGTCTACCCTGAAAGGTAGCAGTCTCGCCTTGACCGATTACACTATGGTCTTATCTTATATTAAGCTGCACCGTAGTGGAGACCGTCAAGGTAAGCTTTTACTTTTCAGGGAACCCGCCTCGGTGGCGTAGTTGGCTAACGCGCTAGTCGTGTTGAGCTCGACCGCTGAGGACGGGGAGATTGAAGTTCGAATCTTGGTCGGGTGAACTGGGGGGTGGGGGGTGTTCCTAAATGGTTTTCCACTCTCCCTCCACGCAAATGCGGGTTCACTTCCTCTAATTAAACCTCCCCAATTCCTCATCCATTAAAGTAATTAGTACTTAAAGCGTATAACCCGAACGGGTAGTAAGACGCGGTGCTAAATATTAATTAATTACTTTTCAGGGCAAACAGAATGTAACATTGAAATTAAAACTACGATCTCAGACAATAACCAATGTTTTTAAAGTGACTACCTCCAAAAATAAAAAATAAAAATACAAAATATCACTTTAATATACATTAACCAGGACAAATTTAGGTTGGGTTTTAAACTTTATTTGGATCATCATTTTTCGTTTAGAAATGAGAGATTCCGGTTGTGTTTGGCTCTTTAAAAGTACCATGAAAATGTCAATTATGCTTATAAAAACTAACATACCATTAGTTAAGGTGTAGTACTATATAAATAACCCGGATATAACTATCTATCAGTGAAAAAATCCGAAAGTAAAAAGCCTTAAAATTCTTGGCCTTAAACGAGGTCAATCTTACTACTGTCTTCAACAGTCTAAAAGGTTTTGAAAAGTCACCCATCAGATACTGTCTCTGCGTCTTCCGCGTGTCGATGATTACGTTTTTTTCATGGCCAGCCAGGCCAAACAAACAACCATTTGAGTCTGTAGCGACAGAACCTTTGTTGAAATGAGTAATGGAAGAAAGTCCGCACATGTCCACTTTGTAAGGCCACATGGCCGGAAGTGTTAGGGGAAAGGGGCTTACTCCATCGCTTACCTCTGTAATGCAAGTATGAGTGTAATCATTCAAATCGTTAAATTCCATTAACATTCGTATTTTTGCAGTTTTAATAGCAAAAAACGTTGGGGTTTTTTTTCAAAAATAAATCAAAAATGGCTTTAGTAGATAGCATGAATATCAACACACAAGTTGCAAATAATTTTAGTTACGGGGATGTCCGTATGGAAGAGACCACAATTAATTTATTTTAAATTAGTTGAAAAATGATACCTTGATACAGGAATTGAACCTTAGACCTTTGTCTTAGCGCACCAATGCTCTACCACTGAGCTATCCAGAACTCAACTCGTGGTCAGAGCCATTCTTCACTCATAAGCAAAACAACCCTTCCGAATCGCAGATCGCTGTGGTTTCTGATATCTCGCGATATTAATTAATCGCTCGTGTGTAGCCGACAATTTCCACACGTACATCACAGACTCAGCCTTAAAATATGTGTCTTGAGCATGGGATGAACCCTGAATAGCTCAGTGGTAGAACGTTGGTGCGTTGAGCCAAGTGTCCCGGATTTGATTCTCGTGTGCAGGTGTCATTTTAAAACTAATTTAAATTAATTCAGTAAATATGTTTAGTTTAATTTTCTTCAAATAGTAATCTCAGCAGTTGTTGAATATCCGTCATTCTATAAGAAACTGTTTAAATGAAGAGAAAAAGTTATCATTAAATTCCGGGACACCCTAGACAGATATTCAACAACTGTTGAGGTCAGTCTAGATTCCGAAGAAAATAATTCAACTCTAATGTTTCTACCTAAGACAATATTTTATTTATTTTTGCCAAAATAAGTTTTGCTATAAAAACTGCAAAAATACTGCCCTTAACTCCGCTTTCTCTACACACGAAAGTTCAATTCATGGCCGATTAGAGGACACACACTCAATTCCTTTTCAATTGGGAGAAGTATCTCTGCGCATGCGCATACCAGAGTCTCCCGTAGTGTCACCTACTTGCACTTTCAGTGTGCCGCGAGGATTCACGACAAATAATAGTGTGTCGTGAGCAACAACAACAAAAAAGTTTGAGGCCCCACTCTCCTTAAACCTGTCTTCGCCCTCTACCACTCATCCACTGAAGCTACCTTGGTCTGTGTATCGTGTTCCCGCCCCATCTCTTGGATCACTAATAAAGTCTTGTTTTCGTGACATTTACACCCTCCGGGGTGTTTTTCATCCACTTGTCACTTCAAGGTCACCTCCATTTTCTTTCTGAAACGATCTTTTTTTATAATCACCGTGCCTTACCACGTGTACATGTTATACGTACACTCCGTCGAGATTGAAAGGTAGCAACTTCTAATTCAATGAGCCCGCGAGGTATGATACTCCTCCACACATAACT
>CABFOW010001735.1:0-20466 GCA_902141385.1 Timema californicum
TGCAAACAAGAGGAGTAATATTATACCTGAAAGAGTTATCTAGCTAACGGTAGTTTATTGAAACATGATCTGTCCGATACTATACGACTCTCCCCTACGTATTGTCGCTCTAATTATATTTCAAATATTAAAAACTCGGTTGTCAATAAACTAACCTTAACTATATCTTACTTATTAAAACAAATATATTATTCTGATAAGCGTATGGAAAATCTATTAATATAAATTTTGATTAGCTTAAAGCACTTTTTTTAAGGTTGAGTTTTCAAATCTATTCATCTACTCAAAACTATCATTAATTTTAGAAATAGAATCAAAATTAAGATTTAGCCTCTAGTTATGACCACATAACATCTAAATATCAAGAGTAAATAAAATGCATCAAACCATTTGACTGTAGCACTAGGTAGATTACTTAAAAACATTTAGATAGACGGACATTCCGACACTTTTGCTTAGTCGGTAGCGTGCCTGCCTACTGAGCTAAGAGGCCCAGGTTCGATTCCTGGCATTGACAAAAATGTATCATTGGTGAAATATGGGTTTACCCTTTCACATTGATAAATTAATGGCCGGAGACTAGATGTTGTGCCTGTCCTAGTTTTAAGATATATTATAAGGCATATGAAGCTACGACAGGCCTATCAAGCCGGTAGTAGAAAATGTATGGCTTGAATAAAAACTGACCCGGATCATTGGCTGGAAACGTTAATGGATAAAAAAAAATGGATAGACAGAATGTAAGACCCACAGGTTTGAGTTAGAAAGCACATAAAAATGTCAAGTTGCATCATAATCTATAGGAGTAAAATGTTCACAATTACAATAATACTAAAAGAAAAACATTCTTTATAAACAAGGATCTGGATTTGAAACAGTTAAATTCTTTAATTTCCTCCAACAATACAATTTTCACAGAAAACATAATTAAGACGAGACAGCAGTTTCTGGTGAATCAACTGATCACTGATCCAGGCTAATGGAAACTATAAAAGATATATAAGGTTTCTTAATTTGTCAAAACAAAGATTCAAACTTCTCGTGTAGTGATTGTCACATTTCCATAAAATCATTTGATTACTTCATTTTTTTTTCAATTTTTTGTCTTAATTGTTGTAGTTGTTCTTAATGTCTTTAAAAACTTACCCTTAATAATTAATGTAACCAATTTAAAATGTTACAATACATGTTAAAAATATTACAAATATATGGACTCTTCAAAATAATGGGAGCCCCAAAATACGTTAACTCACAGGGCCTCAAAATTTTCTTAGGACAGCCTTGCTTGCAGGGGTGAGAACTTATGTGAGATAATGATGCAAACTAGTTGAAAATCATTTGAAAGAACCTATTATCGCCTATGAATATAAAAACTGCCAAAAGGTTTAATTTACAGCTGTTAAAATCACCACCACCTCTCAAAAACAATGGTTGCAAAATACATGGTTTGGCATATGAGTCCATTAAATTATAGAAATAACATGGCAGACAAAATGATTTTTATCATTTTTTTTTAAAATATATATATATATATATATATACCCTTATCAATTTCGCTGTATAGTTTAGTCAGGAAAATTTGGATTTTTTTTATCAAACAAAAGTTGGAACATTTTTTTACTGAAATTTTGTTGTTACCCTGGACAAGTGTCTTAGTATTTCGACCCTATCTTTTGTACCTGTTGATTGACCCATGGTGGTGGGTTCTGTACTCCAGGTGGGTGGAGTCCAAGACCCTGGGTCGCCTCAAGAACTTCCTCAGCTCAGCCCCGTCCAGGGACACCAGGATGCTGATCGCTAACGCCATCTACTTCAACGGCGAGTGGGAATATCCCTTCATGGACGAGCTCACCTACGTGTGAGTATGTCTGGTTTATGACTGATGAGACTTCAGTCTGACTCCTTAACTTGCTATGTAGGATGTCTATATTCTGAACTAAATATCGAACATCACGTTCGCCGAAAACAGATAGCAGAATCTTATTGAGTGGCGCAGAAAATCCCATCATCGCAGAAGTCTACATTGACCGTGATGATTTGAAAAACACACTAGAAACTTCTTTTTTTTTAAATCTTTGTTTAGTCGGTACATCAATTGCGTCTCCACAAATTCATGTCATTGGGACCAGAGATTAAATTCTACCCTCTCTGAACGATGGCCGAGGCTAATGGTTATGGGGGGAGGGGGTTGATTTATTCAACGGCTCTACGCTAGTTAGATCTAATTAAGACAAATAAAATTAAGATTTAATATATTGATATCTATGACCATATTACACTCATCTTATCAAGATTGCTTTAAGTTCTCCTTGTAGGGATACTACACTAACTTTAAAGGGGGACCTATCACCCTCACCCAAATACCCCTGGGATAAACAAATATTTTAGATTATTATCGCGATGGATGTTTTCAAATTCTAGTGCTGTTGTGTCTTGACACAACTCTATACATCTATACACACGCTTTCCCTTTACCAAGTTATTTCAAATCACATCACAACAAACCCCTAATCAACTATCAACCTATATCTAAAAGCGCGTGGGTACCTATTGAGCTGGTTACATTTTATAACTTAAGTGGTTACCCCAAGCAGATGTTGAACAGAGCCGACAAAACTGAAACTGTTTTGCCGCACCCCGAATCATATCGTAACAGATTGGGACGGTCGAAATTAGAAACTTACGAACGAAAACAAGTTTTGTCCTCGCACTGTTTCGAAATTTAATTAATGTCAGTCGGAAGACAGCAACCAAACAGGATACATCAGTTTTAGTGTTTTGGTAGTAACGAGTGATAACAGCAATGAAGAGGAGGCAATGTGCATTGCTGCCTATGTCGTTGAAGAGGAGGAAAAAGTGGCTTCAAATATTTTTTGAGTGCACAACATCAATTTAACATAAAATTTCCAAGCTTTTCTCCCACGTATTTTACTTAATAACACACTCATAATAATATTTGTTACCAATGTCATAAATAATATAATAATAATAGCACTGCGTATTACTACCCGTTCAGGTTGTACGCTCATAAATTATAAAGTAGCCTACTGTTGATCTAAAGTGATTATTTCTTTGTCCAAAAACATTTTTTTAAATAAGCAAAAAAAAGTGTACATATTGTCGAGGCACAAGAAACGAATATCAACAGTTGTAAATTTAGCGCGAGTGTATATGATGCAATAGTCCAGTCCTGAGTACGAATGCGCATAGCTTAGGAATCGGTCAAAATATTCCTTTCTGGCAAACCGATTCGTTCCGATCCACCGTTGACGTTTTCGATCCGATCCAAGCTAGTGTGTGGGCTTCCATTAAAATGCAGGTAGTAAAAATGTCCTATGCGTTCCGTTCCTACCCGAGTCAGTGTACGGCAAGCTTGGAGTCCATCCAGTGCCCAAATTTCTGTTTTGCTTTTGTTTTTCGGTGAACGTGTTAATCCAGGGTCTGTGTCTTGGCATGATGAAGATAATATAATTGAGAAAATTAGGGTTTCACCGATTAATCATCATTATTAACTGTTTCCAGCCTGTTGCCGGATATGTTTAGTGAAATGCCTCCGTCTCCCTCTGTCCTCCCCAATTCGTCCTCCTGTACTCTCTTCAACTCTGCTCATCTCACTTGTACACTTTCTGCTATTTGTTACTCCCATCTCTTCTTTCCTTGGTCTCCCTTGCGGTCTTGTCCCTAAATACTTCATTTCCATTCATCTTCTTGGAAACCTCTCCTCTTCCATCCTCATTACGTGTCCATACCATCTCATCCTAGCATCCTCTAATATATCATGTACCCTAACTCGAGACCTTACATCTTCATTACTAGTCCTATCTCTTCTGGTGACAGCTAAAATGATCCTCAAAAACTTCATTCCCATGGCCTCCACTTTCCTTGTTTCTCTTTTATCTAAAGGCCAAGTTTCCGCTGCATACATTACTATGGGTATGAAGTATGCTCTATACAACACTTCCTTACACTTTAGGGGCATAGTAAGTATCTTGCACACCTGTAGAAAACCTCTCCCTGCTGCCCTCCTCTCACTATATCTTATCTGCTGCCCCGTTTTGCCTCAATCACAATACCCAGATATTTCACCCTCTCTGCTTCTTTCAATTCTACTCCATAAAATTCTATAACCTTTCTTGGCCTTGTTCTCTGCCTTGTCAACACCATCACTTCACTTTTCGCCATACAAAATTTCATTCCACACTTTTTCACCTCCTAATTCCATTCCTGCAACTGTTCCTGTACATCCTTTTCTTTTTCCCTCTATACCATCAAGTCATCTGCCAACATCATTGCTTACATTTTCTTCTTACTCAATTTCCCTGCCACTTTATTCATTATCATTCCCATCACCAACACAGATAGTAATGATGAAAGGGCACTTCCCTGCTTGACTCCATTTTTTAATTGGAACCACTCTGCCCATCCTCTCTCTGTCTTTACACAACTCACATTATTAACATAAATAATCGTTACTCTCATTGCCACTCCTATTTATGCTCCTGCCTCCTCCATTGTTTTCCATTCTTTCTTTCTTTCCACACTTTCTTTCTTTCCACACTTTCTTTCTTTCCACACTATTATAGACTTTTTCTACATCCATAAATGCCATCACTAGTTCCTTTCCAAACTCATATCTCTTTTCCATCAACTGCATAATTCTAAATATTAAATACATCGTCGATCTCTTTTCTCTCAACCCATGTTGCTCCTCTCCATCTTACTTTCACGCTTTTCTTCATTCTCTTTTCCAGAATATTTTCGTGCATTTTCGCGCATTGACACAAACGTGTTAGACCCCTATAATTTGTGCACCTCTTCCTATCCGCTTTCTTGAATATTAGTAAAATAATACCTTTTGTCTAATGCTCTGGCACTTTCTTCTCCCTCCACACTATCCTTACTACTTTATACCAGCACTCTAGACCCATTTATCCTGCTGCCGTTATCATTTCCACCGTGAGTTCATCCACTCTTGGTGTATTTCCTTTCCTCATCCCTTTCAAGACCTTTTCTACCTCCTTCCAGGCTAGGTCCGCCACTTAGTTCTCCCTCTCTCCATCCATTACTGTCTCTTCTTCTTCCTTTTGTACCAACCCTTTCCCCTCAAGGCTCAACACTCTCAAGATATTATTTCCACAGCTTCTTTACTTCCTCATCCCTTTTCATTATCCTTCCTTTATCATCCATCATTCGGACCTCTTTCTTATTTTTCTTCTTCCTTTGTCTCGCTTGACTAGAATATTTTATTGCTCCCTTCCATATCAATCTGTAGCACTTTTGTTCACTCTTCCATCCACGTTTTTCTCCCTTCTCTTATTATCTTCTTTGCATTTCTCTTTTTCTCCCTATCCTCAGTCTCTTGTTATTTTTGTGAGCCATTTTCCCTATTGTGAATGGTAAATATTTTGATGATGTTGGAAATAGAGCACTGGGAGTTTTATCACGATAGACAGGCGCGCTACTGACTGAGGGAAGGTGTAAAACGACTGTAGTGTTTCATCCAGAAGTCCTTCTTATCGGCATAAATAAGTTTTCACTTGGTTCTGACATAGTAGGCCAGACTTCAACTCTTGACCAAGTACCTTAAAGCTTTTATTTTTCACAATGTAGTTTACCATTCATAGTCCGACACCTTAGCTCTGTCGGTAGCGTGTCTGTCTACTGAGCTAAGGGTCCCGTGTTTGATTTCCGGCATGGCCTAAAATTTATCATTGATTGAAATATGGGTTTACCCTTTCACATTGATAAATTATCATTTGGGGTCAGGATGTTGTGCCTGTCCTAATTTTAAGTTACATTATAAGGCATATGAAGCTGCGACAGGCTTATCCAACCGTTAGTGGAAAATATATGGCTTGAATAAAAACTGATCCGGGTCATAGGCTGGAAACATTAATGGATGTAAAAAGTTTACCATTCACTCTGCTGCACTTACTTAAAATCCGCCCTCCTCGTCCATTCTTTTGTTTGAGATAAGTAGCTGATTATATCTAGAGGCTGGAATGAAAACCTATTGAATGTCTGATACAGGCGTCCCTTCACCGTGACCGGGGGTGAGCCTCAACCCGGTGCCAGTACGTCCGAGACCATACTGGTGCCCATGATGACGAATGCCGCTGAGCTGCCCTACTCGGACAACCATCGCCTAAACTGCCGCGTGGTGGGTCTGCCTTACAAGGGGAGAGAGGTGATCATGTACCTCGTGCTTCCCCGAGATACTGGGCTGGATGCTCTCAGGTGAGCTGGGTTGTTGCAGCTTGGGACCATCAATAAACACCCAGTGAGAGGGGTAGGCTTTTCACAAGGTTGCTTTAGTGTGGATACATTTACTCTGCGATTTCTTTACCATCCTTAGCTCTCGTCAATAAACGCTTGTGCTAAAACATTCTACCTAGACAAAATTATCAATGGGGGTAACTGCGAGTCTCTTCAGATTTACCCTTTATCCCTCCGTTTGGAAAAAAATACTCACAATTATTATTAATGACTTGATCTAAAGTAATAGGCATGAAGAGGGTATCTCTGAGGAAATGTACCCACATTAGCGTGAAAAGAGGATGGGGAAAAATTAATTTAAATGCCCACATGAAAAACCATCTGAAGTGCACCCGGCTGAGATAAAAACTAATTTCCTATGTTTTAAATGTGTTTGTTTTTTATACACTGTTATGTTAATCGTCATAATTCAGCTCTTTTAACGGACGCTCCAAACCATGTGGGTAGATTAAACTACTAGTGTAATCTAGAAGAACATGCTTTGACTCTCTGGAACCTACCATTCTAACCAGGTGAACTCAGGTTTCCTATTTTAACTAGGTCTAGTGAGGCTCTTTTCCTAAACGGAAGGAGTGGGAGGTTATGCATGAGCAGTATAATAAAGTGACTCGGAAGGTCGCATTGTTTACTGTCTACTGTGGATTCAGGTCGTGAAGTGATTAATTTAAAAGAAGTGATATATTTGGACTATACCTAATGAGTGCAGAAGGTGTATGACAGGATGTCTAAAAATGGCCGAACAAATATTCACGAAGAAGAACGATCTGGCTGGCCTTCTGTTGTGATGGATGAGCATGAACAGAAAGTGGATGAAAATCGGCGCTTCACCATAACTGAAGTTTCACTTAATTTTATGTAAATTTCTCGTATAGCTCTGCATGAAATTGTCTTAAACAAAGGTTGTCACAAGTTTTGCTTTCGGTGGGTTGTAAACAAAAATAAAATTTATGCATTGGGGCACACCCATTCACCGAACAAACCAAGCCAGGAAGCTTATGGTGACAGTACAGACTTTTAGGACAAAAAAGGAGTGCTGTTGGTTGACTTTATGGCAAGGGCCTAAATTTGGAAGTGTTTTGTGAGCTATTACAAAAACTTCGTAGGGCTATTCAAAACAAAAGGCGCGGTATGCTGGCTTCCAACGTCGTCTTGCTCCACAATAACGCATTCCTAGGCTCGCACTCAACAAATGCTTGATCAATTCAATAAGGAATTGTTTGATCACCCACCATGCAGTCCCGACTCTGTCCCGAGTGACTATCTAATATCAATAATCTTTTCAGACATGAAACAATATATTTATACAACATATAACAATATATTTATATAAAGTGCCTTAAGGTCATTCGACTATCAACATTTTATTGAACAATTTTAACAAATTTATAATTATAATGATTCACTGATTTCAAATCATTACAGTTCACTAGTTATAGGGGGCCAAACTTGCTATTTTATGCTTTTTGCATACCAGACAGTGTAATTAATGTAGGTATGGGGCTGAAATTTAGTCCACATGAAGTGTAGGTTACACAATACAATGAACTATTTATAATACTGATAATATTCATATGATTAATGATATTAATAGTAGGCCTATAAATATTTCAATGAAATATTAATATTATCAATATACATTAATTATAATAATATTAATAGTAATAATAATAACAATAGTATTAATATTATAAATATTTAATTTTATACATCTCATATGAATGTCCCTAAATTTAAGCCCCACACATTAATTAATTACTTTAACTTTTTAGCAATATTACGCAAAATGTATAAATTATCAAGTTTCACCCCTAATAACTCGTGAACTTTAATGATTTGAGATAAGTGTATCATTATTTATAGTTTATAATTATACACTTGTTAAAATTGTGCAGTTACATTTTGATAGTCGAATTACCTTAAGGACAGCGAAGAGTTTAAAATGAGTGTGCAGACATGTATGTGCTCCCAAGCGGCTGATTTTTTTGTTGAGGGAATTGAAAACTTTGATCCCCGATGTGACATATGCCTCGGTTCGGGTGGTGACCACGTGGAAAAGATGTGTAGATATTTCTTGCATGTAATATTAACCTCCCCCTAACCACTCTTGCCCCCCCTCCCCCATATCATTGTATTTCTTACAGCCAACCGCAAGTTACTTTCCAACTACCCTCGTACGTCAGCAACCAATCAATATAGTATAGTATTAATATAATGAATGTTATGAAAAAGTTATTAATATAAATAATGTATTTTTGAGAACATTATTTAAGTAGTAGAGGTTTTACATTTTAATTTTTAACAAAAATAAAATTATTATGAAATGTATGATATGCTGAGCAACACTTTATTTTGTAAATGTAATATTATCAAAAACAATGTGGTCCAAATGGGTATCAAGGTTATGTTGTACGCGGTAACAGAACTATCTAGTGCTGCATCTCTGATAAGAATAGCCCCAAACATCAGTTGAATTCTTCACGTTATGTTGTGTAGAAACGACACAAATTTGAAATAGAAATTAAAATAAACGTTTGTTGCAGGGCTCTAAAAAAGCGGCTCTCGGTGGACGACATTGAGGAACTAATATCTTCCACAAAGGAACTTCCCGTGATCGTGTCCATACCACGCATGCACCTGGAGTCTACTATCAACCTTAAGGACGCATTGGAGGCGCTTGGTGTCCACGCCTTGTTTGACCCATCAAAGTCTGACCTCGGGGGCATCTCTCCAGGGTACGCCCGTAATGACACTTTCAGTCTGTCTATGAGAATCTTCGAGGATGATAACACCACCACCACCACCAAGACAACTGCCAAAGTGACGAAAGTAGATTTCCTTAACACAGCAGCTACGGGCTCTACCCCACAGGCTAGCAAGAATCGGACCAAAAGGTATACTAACACAGGTTATCGTCCTGCTGAGGTGACGATGACGATGGAAGAGAAACCCGCCATTGAAACTTCGGTAAACCCGGGACTGTACGCCGACGACGTGATCCATAAGGTCGAGATTGAGGTGACCGAGACAGGGACCGTTGCTTCCGCGGCCACAGCAGTCATCATCCTCAGGGATGGCTCCCACCACGTGGTCAGATTCGACCGGCCTTTTCTATTCTTCATCCGTCATGAACCAACAAAGTTCGTCTTGTTCTGGGGGTCTGTCGTGCGGCCCGCAAGGAAGGGAACGTGAGGTGAAAGTTCTTAGGACGATCAATTGGTGTGGCTCCAAGATGGTCTCAGAATGGCGCCTGCCTCGGCGGATTATGGTCGGGTCAAGAGTGTGCTGGGCAGTAGTGGCCAGGAGGTGGACTATGAGGGAAGGGGTGGGGGCTCTGTCCCCTTAATTTTTCCAAATGGTATGTGCACTCTATCCACTTGACCATCGATCTAATCAAAGAGCGACTGTCCTGCATGCATATATTATTTTAACATACTATTTAGTGTTTTATAAATTTTTTGAACCATAATTTCATTGTTTCATTGAAGAGGTGTTAAGTGAGCTATGATATGGTTAACCCCATTTTGAGTTCGATGTTTGTATTTTACTATGAACAAGTTAATTAAATAGAGCAAATTCAAAGGGCTTGTGGGGTAAGCCTCAAGACTCCCCTAACTTTTTGTGTTTGGGGGAACCTCACCCCCTCCTTCCCTCAAGACCTCTTATCCCCATAGAACCCACACTCTCACATAAAAGAGTCGCTTGATCTGTATCATGCTCGGGGAAGGCCACAGGACGAACCTATTTTCACTTTAAATTAGAAAATTATTATTATTTTGTACCTAAATAAATAATAGATGAGAATTTATTCTATAAGCTATGGGGGAAAAGTTATGGTACCTTAATAATTTATGTATTGCTGCAAACGTAGAGTTTCAATTTTCTGAGTACACCAGTTATTCATAGTTTCTTTAACAGAGGTATGTGACGTGGCTTTTATTGAAAAACCCCGTTCTCTTCAATTTTAAAGTACTGATGCCGCTCCTAAAGTTTTTACAAAATTGATATATAGGAGTACATTTAAAAGAAAAGAAAAAGGTCACAATGTGGTACTAGTCGTGAACATTTAGTGAACTTAGGTGGTAAGTAATTTGTATATTTTTTCTTGTGTTAAGTCATTCAGTAAATTATTAAAATATTTAAAGTCTTGGTGATTATAGCTTCCGGATTTTAATTAATTTCAGATAAATGGCTAAATCATCCAGGTTGAAAATAATAATGGCGATTCCATTTACAGGGCCATCAAACATTATAACTGTCAAAGAAAATTTAACCATTTGTCATGTTTGTTTCTTTGAATTAAATTGTATAAATCCTATCAAACTTGTGGACAAGAAAAATGTAAACATAAATAATTGTATATTGTTTATTATAATGTATATTAAATTTAATTTCTGTAAGGTTTGACAAAAACTGAATAAACTATTTCATGTATTGTTTTAAGTCTATTTTAATTATTTCCATGTAATAATGTACAGTGTACACATTATATAATTGTTTTGCATATAAGATGCTGTGGGCACAAAATGGTATGTGAAACACCTAAAATTGTGCCATATTTGGCTTGCATAACTTATTGCGTGCAATATCTTGTACATGTTGTCTTCCCTGTAAGGTAGCAAACTTACTTTGCATTATTCCACTATGGTATAGCTTATAAGATAGGGCCATAGTGTAATTCTCTAAGATTAGACTGTTACCTTTTAGAGTAAACAGAATGTACCCTTTAAGAAATAGAACACACCCTAGATCATCAATTTTCACAATGTAACCTATTTAGTCTTCTAGATGCTTAATTATTTGGATAAATAATACGTATTCTATAGTTTACTAACAATCAAATTCTTGGTCAAACCAAATATACTAGTTTTAAAATATCAAGCCCAAAATATAGAGTTTTTAAACTATTTAAAAGTAAAAGTTTAGCTTAATCCTTTATCTATGTTTATAATATTTAGGTAAATACTGATAACTCCATGGTGTGAGCCTGCAAGAGAGTTTACCGACCGAGCACTCGCTGTCGTTAGCCAGCATTTGAATATAGAGGGTGTCATCTGGTCAGCACAAAAAGCACTCCAGCCATTAATCAGTTTTCAAAACTGTATCTACTACCTATTAATTCAAGTAGTTATTCATTTGTCTTCATGAGGAAGAGTTTAACCCCGTCCCAAACCCACTGTTTGACAGATAAATTTTGCAAAGCACCAATGATCGAACCCGGGTCTTCTGGATCTGTAACCAGGAACTATGACCACTAGATTACAGAGGCGGTCAGCTAATGCTTATTATAAATATATTTAAAGTATTTATATTAAAAGACAATTATTATCCATGGAAAAAAGAGACAAAGAAGTAATAATTGTAATGGGTTTAAATGTTACAAGCAGTCGTACATACCATGTGAACAGCCTTATGGTAAAACTTGTATACATTCAATCTAACCAAGTTCTCATACACAATTTTGAACAATGTCATGTGTGCTGGAACTTAGACTTGTATTTAGAAAAATCCCTGCTCCAACAGATCATCTTTATTATATACCTATTTCGTCTGTGTCCACCCTGTCTTACCACCCGTGTGGGCTATCCGATTATTTACATTAAAAAGGGTAAGGCTGAGGGACGCAGCATTACATAAAATGTACCCTAATTTGCGTGGAGGGAGAGTGGTAAATCATTTAGGAAAAAATACCCTCACTATACCCGGATGGTATTCGAACACTGACCATCAATGACAAACTTGTGTAGATGAGGGTGACGCCTTTGTCCACGTTTTGAACTGAAATGGTTAGAACTCTTTTACACGTCAAATAAAGACCAATAATTTTAACAATCTCTTTTGTTTAGTTCTCATATTAAAGTAAAGGAATGCATATAACCTGAAAAGGTAGTAAAACGTGGTGCTAAGAAAAAAAAATTGAGTACAAAGCTCTACACACGATGTGTCACCCACGCTCAATGCCATTTAAAGAAATTCTGCACTGGGTAATATTTATTTCATCCCGCCTATCAAATAATTCAAATGATCGATTATTAATAAAATATAATCCACACGGCCTTAATTGAGGCGTGGTCAGTGGCGGCTGGTAGCTAAAATTAGTGGGGGGGCTGCTCCAGATTTTTTTTAGCCTTTGTTTTAAAATTTGTAAAAGGGAAAAAAACGTGTATAAAAAAAAATTATTCAGTAACTTGATAAAATCTTAACAAAAAAAACATTTTTTACTTACTTTAATTTGAATTGTTACAGTTCAAGTTTGATCTGTTCATTTAAAAATGAAATACATTCTTCTTGTTTTAATTTGTGCAAAAAGTTCAATAATTTTCTCCTTGATCGCTGGATGACAATTGAGGAAATTTTTCTCCATTGAAAGTACTGCAAGCGCATTTAGTCTTTCCGACTTCATAGTGCTTCTTAAAAAAGTGATTCTTTTCAATGTTGAAAAGCAGCGCTCTGCCTTTGATGTAGTCATGGGAATTGTCAGGAGGATTTTTACCAGTTTCGTAGTTTTATTAAAAATATCATCTAGATTATTTTCCAAGATAAGTTTCAGCAGCTCAATTAATTTTCAATATTCATGAATATCAGTTCTACAATAGAATAATTTTAGTTCAGCTTCGAGCTTTTCTTGGTCAATCATGGGATAAGCTTCAGTGGTCAGTACTATCTCTTTTGTGGGATGTTAATTCTTAAATCTAGTGAAGCAATTCTTGTTGAACAATTTAGCAGCTACTAAGTGTTTAGTGGAAGAATATCTGTCCATTATATCAACACATATATAGTCACACACTTCCTTAGTTACAGTCACAGAACTTATTTCTTGGGGATGCAAGACCATGGTTAAAGTTTTCTGTTAAATAAAATATCCTAAAAAAATTAATCAAATAGAATAGCTGGAACAGAATAATAATCTAACTATACACTCTTCTACACTTTATCACATTCCAGAATATTATATACGATTTTTAAGCACAACACACGCTGAGTAAAAAGAAAACTTCCTTCCACCAACACGCCAGAGCCAGCACTGCAAGAGCAACAGTGTTCTATTTACCTGGCAGTCCCGCCTTCCTCCCCATACCCCTATTATGTGCGCATGCGCACAACAGTCAAAAACCACTTCGCTGGCACTGTGAAGCGCACAGTTTCATACAAAGATTTTTGTATAGTTTTCATAAACTGGGGGATGGCTACTGAGTACTGACATTAAGCTTAAGGAATATATATTTTACTACAAAAATAAAGAAAGAATTAAAGATAAAAGGACTCATTATATTAAATGTTATCTATAATATCAAGTGGAAATAGGGGGTGCTGCAGCTCCTCAGTGCCTATACACGAGTCGCCACTGGGCGTGATTGTTTATCATTTGTTGTTTTGTGGATTGTAAATGACGAAACGATTATGGCAAGATGTTTTAATTAGTTGTTAAACAATAGAACATTTGCGCTGACAACTTAAACAGAATGTCCGCATTCCTCACGGTAAATCAGGCTAGGGGGCAGGATAAATAGTAGGCCTAATGCTTTCGAGCTAACTGGGCTGACAACTCACCATCGATTTTAGGGGGGTCACGCTGCCCTTTTTGGGAGCTACGTGGGCTAGGACGCCGAATCGACGAGTACGAGCACTGAAGGGGCTACCGTTTGAGTCTCGAGGTAACGGGGCTCATGTCCGTGTGGGGCCACCTAGAGGTCAGTCAGGCCATTGGTTAGGCATTCCTTGCAATACTTCGTTCTGCCACAAGCTTCTAAATAGTATTTTAATTTCTATCGTATATTTTAGTACTTCTTATCAACATCACATTTTGTATAAGCGCATAGTAGTACAATAAATACCGTAAAACCCAAGCCGAACGTCAATTGAAACCACACAGTCATATTTTCAGCCATCGCCCCTATCCTCGGCTGAAGCCCACCCTGACAAGATACGCCCATACAACAGGTAGGGGTGACATTTGGCAACAAAAACTATAAAAGCACTTCTGAACTAATACACGATGGACACAAACTTAGGTCGACTTCTTATTTAATATTATTTGAAGGCAGAGTTAAAAGATGAACAAATTGCGACTTCTTCCCTTTACCCCTTCAAGCAAACTGGCAGTCCAACAACAACTTGAATTGTTTAACTTTTAGGAATAACACTTTCAAATAAATTTCTTCGTACAACAGGACAGTGTCTCATTTCTCAGTACTTCCTCTTCTTAGACATTTTTGATGTCACTCAAAGTTAAATACATCTTCCTAGGTTCATAGCCTAAAGAATAAAAAGACAAAACCCCACACAATGTGACAATAATCATTTCTCAAGAGTCTGAACTTATTAGTATATACTGCTATCTACTCATATATACTTCTATACTCCCTGAAAAAAGGGAAAATTTTATTTTCAAAATAAAATTAAGTTTCAAAACAAAGGGCATAAAATACAATTATCTTTTTTTATACATAAAATTAATTTTAATTAATCTAACAATATATACATCCAATCTGGTTCTTAAGCAATTTACTGTTTGAGTTCCTGTTACAGTTCTGGTTCCTTAAATATAACTGTTAATCTCAATTATCGATTCTGATTCCGGTTCTACTTCCTGCTTTTTAATTCCATTAGGCGGTTATCAAATCCCAGATCGGCGCCTGTCGATCATGATTAGTTATCTGAGGGTGATCGCTTGAAAGAATGGGTGACCAACTTATTAGCTTTCTCGAAACTACAAAAGTCAAACCTCCCCTCGTCTAACGATTTTGAAAAGAAAAGAAAAAATTAGCAAGAATACCGTAAGCTGAGAGTGCGTGACAGCATACTTCACGGGATGCAAGGGCAGGATTACAACATACCACCTCTAGTCCACAGTCAACCCATTCTTGTAGACCGGATGTCACCCGCCTTCATGTGAAAAGTTAAGTAATAGCGTTCAAGAAGCCTGCAATATACAAAAAATAATTTTCGAGGATCAGCGACAAAGGGTTTAACTTTATTACAAGTGCACCATCGTATTCTAATTTGAAGAACACAAGAGAAATAAAGCAACAAGTAGAAGGTAGTGGAATATTGGGAATTCACTCAAATTTCATAATTCCTGAGACCACTGTTTTAATGCCCGATGGTTCTAACTTTTTACTTCCGGGCGATGGAACTGATGAAACAATCCTGAATTTCTCTCCATTTCATTTTACAGAATTATGTGGATTTTCAACTTATATCGCGGCTGGAACCTTCAAAGTGAGGACCTCTCTCAGTTGTATCAACTACAAAGTTCATGTAGATTTAAGTAGTAATGGTCGATCTAGGAATGAAGTTTTAGCAATCAACGCACTACTCCCAAACAAAACAACTTAAACATGTACTCGGGTGCTTTCATTAAGAGATTTAAAAAAAATCTTTTTTTCAGTCTCAAAAAATGCAAAGGTGGCTGTGAAGCTGCACTAATCAAATGTATCAAAAACTCATATCCTGACTGTAAAATATTGATGTGCTACTTCCATTTTAATCGATGTATTTATCGTGCTATTCAAAAGCTATATTTGACAGACAAGGACGCTAGGAATAAAACTTTTTGAGTTCACGTGGGGAAGTGTTCAGCCCTGGTCCGCTTACCTCCTTGTGTAGACGATGGATTCTAATGCCTTGGTGACATGAACTTCACTTATTTTAACAATCATTTCGTGGATAACTGGATGAATGATGATGTTAATTATGATAATAGGAACTGGAATTGCTACATAGTGATACACCACACAAAGAATTGTTTTGAAGGTTGACATTCTCACTCCGAAAAAAAATAGAAGAAGAAAATTAAGCCCAATTTAGGAGATTTAATTAATATTTAAAACAGGAGGCACTTGGCGTTTAAACAACGAGGATTCGACTTAAACATCACGTGGGACCCAAGCGACGACTTACCAAATATGAATTCCTGGACAATAACATTTTATAAATAGTGTTACCATAAGAAAAACATGGAATTTCTAAATATCAATGAATAATTTCTCTAGAAAATCATATCAAAATAAAAAAATAAAAATTACAAGGTTGCCGATGTCATAATAAACATATTGTTTTTCATGTTTTCTATTTATTATCTACCTTTATACCCTAACCTAGGTTAGGCACCGGAGGGGAGTCAGTGATGAAACTATTCCTGAGCATAGTATAAATTAATTTGCGCATTGTTTTATGAGTTATGCTAAAATTAATAAATCGAACTACAATAATAATTGTCTACCAACTGTTCTATTCTGATTATATGTTCAATTTCCTTTGTGGGTTGTACTGTACAACGTGCAAAAGGATCTGTTTCATGAAAAATATTAATATGATGGAGGGCATATATCTGAGTGAGGAAGAAGACTTATGTATAGATCTAGCTGCTTTCTCAAAGTACTGTCCCAGTGAGCTATCATTTAATCGTCCAAACGTTTTGCAAACTATTTGGTGGGATGCATGGGTTACACGTCTTTCACAGTATGTAAACGTTCAAATAAAGTTGGACACTTGATGACATGGAGACATATTCTCAAATAATTACACATTGAACCCACTTCATAATCTGATTTCTGTATCTATAAAACTATATAATTTTTTTAAGCTTTAAATCCAATTTTATATTTAGAATCTTTAAATACACAGATACTTTTAAATGGGAAAGTCACCACCCAGATACCTTTTTCCTTATGACTACACACCTTCCTAAAATTAATCAGCTTGAACTAGCTTGGCCTAAAGCAATGCCGTCTTTAGTAACAGGGCCGGAGTTTTAATGTGGCAACTCCGCTTGGAGTGACGTCAAGATTCATAGTAATATGCAGCTTCCTAAGAAGAATACGTGAATATTTCAAGCTTAATTTCATTTAAAAGTTAATTAGGGATTTTGAATCATTATTGATCTAAGTGGCTTTTACAAATATCATATAAATAAAAGTAGGCTTATTTTAAAGGTGTAATGAGTGGAAAAAATAAATATTCAAATATAAATGCAAATTAAAATGTAGCTATGGATTATGTTTCATTCACATTTTCATTTTTGTTAGCACCGCGTCTTACTACCGTTTGGGCTAAACACATCTGTACTAATTGCACTAATTTGTTATGGGTGGGGAAGGTTGAAATTAGTGGAAGTGTATCTGTATTTGCGTGACAGGAGAGTGGAAAACTATGTAGGAAAAAACCTCAGTACACCCGACCGGGATTGAACACTGAACTACCCGTCATCGGCAATATAGTATATGGCGAGGCTGACGCCTTAGACCATGTGGCCACTAAAGCATGTTTCCCTTCACAAATATGATTAATATGATAATTTATATAATTGCAAAATTTTAATTGTTTTGACGACTAGTAGGTTTTTTTTTTTATCTAATCAAAGGCTCCTGGGTCCAACCTACATGTCTATGTGTAGCTTTGTAGTACATACTCGCCTTGCTCGTTGAGGGCTCTTCCCCTAAACCCCCAGTGAGTTTTCTTTGCAAGTGGATGTAAACTAATGTAATTCCTGCGTTGTTTTGAACGTAACAACTTAAAGTTACCGGTATTGTATTGTATATACCGCACCGACTTTAAAGTTGCTCCACCATTTTGAATTTTTTTGGAGTTAAGAATTAAAATTTTAAACTTTTTAGAATTTTTCCGTTGTTTACAGCCTAGAAGCTATAAGTTTGCCAAATTTCAAGTTTCTAGCTCATCTGGAAGTGGGTAAACATTAATGTCAGTCAGTGAGTGAGTCAGCCATGTGGCTTTATAGTAGTATAATTTTAATTAAATTAAAACTCACTTCGGTGGCTGCATTGTCTAAGGCACAAACTACTCTTGCAATAGTCTAGACTGCCGAGGACGGGGAGATCGGGGCTCGATCCTGATCGGTTGTATTAAGAGAGGTCTTTCCAAAACATTAAAATAATTAGTATGTAGGCGTCTAACCCGAACGTTTAGTAAGAGGCTGTGCTAAAAAAACACCGTGTTTTATTTCTTTGAATATATTATAAATGTTTGCTCTCTATTTGTTTTAAATTGCATGCCTCATAGTTTTAACACAACAATGAATACAAACGTGCAGTAACCTTTTTAAAAAGCTGATATTGTTGATGAAGGCATCTAATTCACAAAATAAATATAGGCTAAATACAAAAGTATGTGGACCTACTTGATTTTATTATTATTTATAAATTGCAAGAAACTATTTATAAGTACAGTGATAAAATTAAAGATAGTAACTAATTTCAAGCTATTTAAGAAAATTTGATCTCGGTAATTTCTTCTTACTTTAAAAACTTGGATGATCTAGTATTTCAATATTATTTTGTAAACCAGCTATAATACAGTACTATTGTGAGTTATTGGTTTTTAAAATCCTATTTAAATTATTTGGTAATCAAAAAAATATGAAAACTAAGTTTATTTGCTAAGGCGTGCGCAAGTGTGGCATGGATTTTGGGAACCACGGTTATAAATTATTGGTTAAGAGAATACTGTAAAAAAAATCTACATAAAAGTAATTGAGTGCATATTTAATAAATTATATTAAAGCTACAATACTTTTATTTATGTCATCGAGTGTTTGGTGATTTCAAATTTCTCAACCAATTCAAATAAAGAGTCAAGGAAGGAAATATTCTAGTAATTGCCCCAGGATTTAAATTGAGATGAGCTCTGGCATATTCTTGCCGCAAGTGTTTTTATCTTTTATAAATATCTGTTTTAGATAGAGTATGCTACATAACTTACTTTTAATATTTCAAGTGCACCACATATTCTGATTACGTCGAGCATGTTGGAATATTTGAATCATTTCTTGTTTAAATTCTTCACCAAGGGTAAACTAAAAACATTTACACATCCTGAAGACTTATTAGATCTATAATTGCTATTACAGCTAGGAACAAAACATTTTCTTGGCAGTTTATTTTGCTATCATGTCCGACACCTGAGCTCTTTCGGTAGCGTGTCTGTCTACTGAATTAAGGGTCTCAGGTTTATTTCCGGCATGGCCAACAAATGTATCATTGGTGAAATGTGGGTTTACCCTTCCGATATGATACAGGCAGGGGACTGGATGTTGTGCCTGTTCTTGTCTTAAGTTGGATTATAAGGCATATGAAGCTACGACAGGCCTAGCCAGTCAGTAGTGGAAAATATATGGCTTGAATTAAAAATTGGAAACGGTAATGGTTGTAAGGTAAATATTATTATTTAGTCATATCTATGTATATAATAATACTTGGCACCGCGTCTTACTACCCATTCGGGCTAGACACCTAAGTAATAATTCCGCTAAAAGGATAGGAAGTTTTAATATAGAATAAGTGAACCCGCATTTGCGTGGAGAGAAAGTGGAAACCCATTTAGGACCCCCCAGTTTACCCGAGCGAGATTTTAACCCCGATCTCACCGTCTTCGGCAGTAAAACTAGCACGAAACTTGCACTGCAAAACAAACTAAACTAATACGGAATAATAGCTACCGAGTACGTTGCTGTCCAAGCTGACCAGGACCTTGTTGCGGTGTTGCCAAACTTCACTATTCCGGTCTCTTACTAAAGACAGCCATTCCTGAAGTCATTTGGCCTAAATACTAATTTCACCAAAGGTCAGTTGGCCTATAATTAATTTTAAATAAAAATAAGTCGACTTGGTTAAGTTCACCGAGAATCTCTTGGTCTGAAGTCATTTTGGTATAAAAATTAACTTCGCAGAAAGTCAGTTTATATTCCATTCACCGAAAGAATTGACGTCTGAAAGGCCTTTTTCCCTACCATAAATCTACTATATAGTAGGATATTGGTAGGAAAAAAGACCTTTCAGAGAGTAATTCCTACCGTGAATGGAATATACTTAAAGTAATTTGGCCTAAATCCATTTACCTAAACTATGAAGTTAAGAGCTTCGTGTATCTTCGAAAAGTACATATTGTTAGTTGTTGCATTTGAATATAGATAGCATAGGTGATGTAAGACAGTGTTATGATATTTATATGAACATTGATAGTCATGAATCGTTGATATCAGTCCACATAGTCTTCTGCGGGGAATTTTCCTAGGCGTTTTCTCTTTATTCTTCTACAAAAATTCGGGTAAATTTACATTAAATACTATTATTATTATTATTATTATTATTATTATTATTATTATTATTATTATTAGCACCGCGTCTTACTACCCGTTCGGGTTATACGCACTTACGCTAATGTGTAATGGTAGGG